>JARHVA010003108.1:402500-467500 GCA_037957365.1 Torreya grandis | reverse complement strand
ATTTAACATAAATATCATTATTATATTTATAATTATTTTATTTGTGAAATATCCTCCCTATTGGAAATAAATTTATTTTAAATATGAACATGAATATGTAGGATTTTTCCATTGAGTTTTATCTATACCTTTTGAATCATGGGTAAATTTTATAATAATTGATAAGATTATAAACCATATTACAAATTAACTATTATTAGAAACTTGGTCTCATATATTAAAATCATTACCTATCTTTTATATGAATATAGAATATTAATAATTATTTGGCCAAGGTTTATCACCACTATACTCTAGAGAGATGTTTTAGGATGTATTATTTGAGGATATAATTAACTAAGGGTTGAGTTAGGGTGACCCATATCTTGGGGACAAAGTATTGTGAAGTATAGACAAATTGTAGTTGAAGAGTTATAAATTATGTTATAGTAAATTATTATAATGATGTCATTGAAATGAAGACTCAAGATTAGTTAATTATAATGTTTGTATGTCAATCCTATTATTACATTTTATACAAAGGTATAAATCACTTACATCATAAAATTAATCTTATAAGTTAAATTAAATACTAAATAATACAATGGTGAGGTGTTTTAGCTAAAAGAATATTATGTATGGGTATGTGAACCCAAAAGTATGAATGTTTATATAAACCCTTTCCTATTGTATAAATTGACTTCACATATACACTAAAACTAAGCAAAGTGTGTAATTTTTTTTATGCTCATCAACAAATTTTATTTACTTTTAAATTAATGTTTTCATAACCTCCCTTTTGCTAGAGAATTAGAAAATTTTTCAAAAACATTTATAGAAGTAATAAAGTACAAAATAAGTGTCATTTTGTTTATAATAATATAAGAAAGTCAATCTAAAACTAAAGAAAACTAAATATCTAATTTTGGAGGTTGTTCAATTAGAGATATGAACCAATTCTCTTAGTTTTTGGATTATGAGAACAATATATAGATGATTTTTGATTATGTCACAAACTATATTTATCAACCATTTACAAGTGACGTATACAATAGCAAAATTTTAGTTACTTTTTTGTACCTCTAAAATTAATTTGAATGTTATGTAAAATAAACACTCAAATTTGAAAATTAAAAATTTTACGACTTTGGCACAATTATATCATAATAAGATATTTAGAATAAATAATTAGACAAATTTCAACCCTATCATGAATATTCATTTTATACCAATTTCATGAGACTATTGTAGGGTAAAAACCTATTTATCTCCTTCTTGTTCCCAAAGTCAATTTGGAATCAACAAAAATAACATATCAATAAATGAGATTTATTAAAAAAAAGGGTTCAAACTTGTTTATTATAGCTTAAAATTATCATTTTTATATAATAAAATAAATATTATTGTAATTAATTTTAATTTTAAATAAGAAAATTTGAAGTTGGTTTATGGATAATTGTTCAAAGATATGTTTTTTAACATGTTGAATTTAGTTTGGAATGCTAAGTAAAATCATCAGTGTCTTTAAAATTAAAATTTTCATAAGCCTTAAAAATGATAAATTTGTCTTAAATAATATGTTCTAATAGATATACAAAATTATCTACCTTATCATAAATTAATATAAGGGTGTTTCTATAACTAGGTTATCCAACTTGGATTTAGTGTGTTTTGTGGCACTTTGAAGCATGATTGTACACAAAAGGTTGTATAAGTGATTATTTTTCATTTCTAAGTAATTAGTGGATTTAATATATATCTTTAACCTAAGACAATTGCTATAACCTAGGTTGGGTTCTGAGTTGGAAAAAGTTTTTCTCATCTAAGGCCCTAGTCTCACCATGTTAGGTCAATAGGGGTTCCTGAGTATATTAATAAGATCATAGTTTTGGATAAATAATAATTTTACATACTCATACTAAGAAGTGTAAATTCATTTATTTTGCTTAGTTGGATGCTACCTATAATATGTTGATGGTGTATGGTTATTCTTGAGATAACTAGTGTTGTGGTGTTACTCATGAGGGTTAACTTCACTAACCTAATCATAAGTATAATCAATGAAGTTTGGATGTCTTTGCTTATGTGTTAACACTAGCTAGGAAATGGATGAACTATATACTACCCTAATTTTACATGTGAATGGATGACCATAAATATGTAGGTGACTCAGGGAATGGGTAAAAGCATAAAGGACTAACCCCTAGGAAGTTTCTTTGTTTAGTGTCAATTACTATCTCAAAGTGTTATAAAAACATGAGACATATCAACTAAACCCAAGAGTGCAAGTACTATAAAATAGTTTTAAAATCTTCTCCTTGTGCATGAAAATATTTTTGTAGATAGATTCATGATTTACATAGTTGAGTAGTGGATGAGATGATAGTTGTATGTTGGGTCATGACCTGTACTATACTTATAGTAATCTAGTTGTGTTATTAAATATTAAGCTTGGTGGTAGATATATCCATGCTCAAGAGACAAATATTCTCTAAGTATTATTAAGTAAAGAGTGTTAATATTTATTTTTTAATTATATTAAAGTAATGTGATTTTCTTTCTTCTTCCTCTTGACCAATATTTGTGCTTAAATGTATTAGTTCTTTGGGTAAGAACACACACAAACACACACACACACACACACACACACACACACACACACACACACACACACACACACACACACACACACACACACACACACACACACACACACACACACACACACACACACACACACACACACACACACACACACACACACACACACACACACACACACCTTATTTAGTAAAGGTGTTATTAGATAAGATACTTGAGTGTGTATTTAGTCTTGAGTTGGTGTCTAGAGATTTATAAGTTTATCTATCTCACAATTATATTGGCTAAGAGTTCAATCCAATTTTAGTGATGATGTCTCATGGAGGAAACTCATAATGAGTGAAATGAGAACTACATTGGACCCTAGTTATGAGGCATGGATATATAGGCTTCCCAAGTTGTGGTGTGGGATTTAGGTCTAGGTTCTTATGTTAGGTTAGGGTTGGCCCACCTTCTTTCCTCATGTTAGTTTAAGGTGTTATGGTAAATATTTTTCTTCTAATGATTAAGAATTGTTTTGAGTTTTGATAAATCAATGGTAAATATAATTTTTTTCTATCATGAGATAAGTATTATGTTTTTATCTTCCTTGTTTAATTAAATTTTAGCAGTTTTGTTTTATTTCCACCCCTGTGATTAAAATAATTATAACGAGATGAGATAATCATAATAATAATGTATCACACTACTTGTAGCTTTGGCGGTTATGTATCTTACAATCATTATAAGTTAAATATAAAAAAATCCAATGTTTTAATCATGTTTTTAGTTAATTTTTTATGTGTTATATTTTTGGGATGACATAGTGGAGTCAATTCTCATTTCCAACTTATTTTTTCCCATCAAGTGGATGGTTATTCTACTAGTTGATATCCTCCCCATATTAATCTTATTACTTCAATTTAATTTTAGATTTTGAAATATTTATCCATTCATGTAAGCCACACTTTATCTCCATCACCTAATATTTTTCCATTAAAATTTTGTGGGTTCACCTTTTTCATGTCACATGTAAGTTCTACCATAACATGAGCCACTGCATACTGATGTTCTTCATCATGTTATTTCTCTTGATTTGATTCTAGATCATACTGATATTCTTCTTATTATTACTCCTCATTAGTAAGATAAATTTACTATTCAAAAGTTAGTATATTATGCCATGTCACATTTTAGGATATGAGGATATGATCATGATTAATAACATCTTATGCTACTAATTGATTAGGTTCATATATTGATCCTACTTGGATATATTCCCATCAAGTATATCCCTTACAATAGCCATTTTAAGTTATTTTTGTATAAATTAAAATTTATATCAACACTAGAGTACTCTTTGGGTCTAAGTATTTGAACCAACACTCTGATACCAGATGTTACAACCCAACTAGATTGGTAAAAAAATACAATGTTTTATTTTATTTTATTGTCATAATCAACATACTCAGTTATTATTCATATTAATTAAATAATATAACATATTAAAATCAGACTCATATGATTGTGTTAAATTAATAGTGAGGTTAAGTAGTAAACAAAAATTATTTTTTGTAAATTAATTCCATAAAATTAAGTAAAAATGTCAAATATTCAATGGTCTTCTCAGGACTCATATGGTATAATAATGTAAAGATTATCCAATATGATAATGATAGTCAAAATTTAAAATAAATCAATATGTAATAATTATTGCATAGTTATGACTAATAACATTTGCTATAATGAATAGTAAAACATAATATCAATCACACAATAATATTATTAAGAAATGTAATACAACTCTTTATTAGTTTATTAACCTTGAATAAGCATCAAATATTGGTTTATATTATATGTAATGAGGGAACACATCATCTAGGCACTTTATCTATAACTATTGACCAATAATACCCCTTAAAGCTCCCAATAGGGAGTGACCCTTCCCTGTGTGAAGGGTAAGATGATGATTATGACATTCAAAATCATTTGATAAAAATATAAAAGTATAATCACTATTACATGCATCCAAGGATGTATACCATATGTATGCCTCTATATAATATGACCTCAATAAAAATACAAAAGAAAAAGTACAATGGATAGACAATGTATATAACTATAACATCACTTTGTCTAAAGTTTTCATAGTATTTAGACTTCAAAATAACATGGGCCATTTTTCACATAAGCATTATTCTCTATTTTATCATATAAACATCTATATGATTAATTATCACCTGATGATGAGTGAATTTCAATCTAGGCATCTTGCCTATCATACATCATCCTTCAAAAAAAAGAGAGATATTAATTATAATTATTTAATAAAATATTACATGAAATTTATAATCAATTTTAAAAAAATCCTAATATCCATTAATCATTTTATAACAACTCAGTAGAACATAATTTCGGTGTATTATTCATATAGGAAGTCAAGATCAAATAGTACTAACTTATTTAGTCCTAATACTCAACTAGCAGTTTCCTTTCTCATAAAAATATTTCATTTAGTATTATATTAAAAACATGGTTACTCATCAATCCACATTTTTAATGTTTCACTATCATTTATTACATGCACAAGTTCTTAAAATGTTACAACACTAAATGAATCCATTTCATATAACTAAAAACTATAATAATGATAAGTTAAAATAATTTAATATGTCCAAACCTGTACCCATTCTCAATTTAACATTATCTAAGTACCTTTATGTTTACATTTACATAATAGATTAATAATACAATCAATTTATGAAGATACCATAATCCATATAAAAACTAAACAAGGTTTAGTTTTTAATACAGTAACATTTGGTACTATACATCTAACCTGAGAGTATTCCAATAATAAAATATTTTTATCTTTTCCTTTTATAGGCATGTGGTTAGTTTTGTCAAATAAATATAAGTATATAATTGGACAAGTTAAATACATATTTTACTAAATTTATATTACATTAATCATCTCCAAATTTTTTTTAATGGAAATTACACATATTTATTATCATTTTATCTTAATAGTACATGATTCTAAGCTCGATTGTGATCAAAACATTTAGATTCCTTATGGATCCTTAAGTTTAATAATGAGATCTTATGATCAAGATCAGATTATATGAATAATTCCCCCCCCCCCCCCTTATATAATGTAATTTATTTATGTAGACAATATCATAAAATAAAAAAATATAAATTCAAAATTTTCAAGGATCTCATACATACTACTGGAGTAATGAAACCATAATATAGGCTACCAATTTTTATGTACAAATTTTTGTTAAAGAATAATATTAAATTAGAAAGGTTTTCATGATGTAAATTATTTGAAAAAAATAATGTTGGATTCATCATGAGAAATGAGATAAAAATTGATGTTTCAAGTACTTAATGTGTACTCATTATTAGGGAAAGGAGAGAAAGATAATAATGGTAAATGTTGACACTAGAGATTGTACCCAAGGCAAGGAGGCCTAGCTTTTACCTTCTCCTTGCAACATGGAAACTCTCCTCTCGCCTGTGGGATTGGCAAAGCTAGAGGAGAGAGTCTCTAGATAAGGGCTAGCTCCCTTTGATGCATCGTGTTGTTTCCAGCAAAAGTTAATAGGTATATATATATATATATATATAAAGGTGGGGATGAAAAGAGAGAGAGATTACAGGAAAAAAAACCTACTCTAAAGAGGTGATGCACCAAAATAAAGGTTGACCTTTACACATCCACTCTTAGAACCAGACAAATGCAAACATACTCTACACATTTGGCAGAAAGCACCAAGCTGCAAAAGACTGGCAGGGAGGCTTCAATGGAAAATCTAGAACAAAGATCACCCAAGGTATTGTGATACACACACTTATGAAGTAATTTCATCTTCTCCTTCACTCCCAAATATTGCTTTTCTCCTATCATCTACAACAATGGCACCTTGTAGACATCAGGTCTACTAGTGTTGAACTTGTGAGAGCATCAGAAGACAATGATTGGACACAAGTAAACATTCAACGCATACTCTAAAACATCTATCCAAATGGAGGTAAAGACTGCATTTTATTTGATTCAAGTGAAATTTTGTAGAGTTGTGCTCTTTATAAATGTGGAAGATAATTACAAAATTACAAAGTTCATAATATATAAGAGAAGTAAGGAGGCCATTTGGCATTCCTTTTACAAGTGGCATATGCATCCCTTCATGGGAAGAACAAGTCACTCAAGGAATTAAATGGACTGTGCACTTTGTCCCCTAGAAATATGCTTTTGTCAAGGTTAATATGTGATTTGCCTTCTCATTTAATGAAAAATAGAGAAAATTGGTTGCTTTACTAGCCACTTGCATCCCAAATGATCAATTCGCTAACACTATTTCACCTACTGGAGTCACTTCTCAGATTAGCACCAGTTGGACTGACTGCGTACTCATTTCTTGCTTGTCACTCTGCTTGTTTATCTTCCACACCATCAGGCAACAAATTACCCTATTTATGCCACTTGTACTGCTTGACTGCTCCATGCCTCATCATTCCTCTTGTCACTTGGAATTTGTCTTTTCTAGCCACTTGGCTCCTTGGGCAAACATACTAGCGGGTCGCTACATTTTTAGCTCTTCCTTGTCCATGTTTGGCACTTGCCATATTTTAAAACCCAATGACTAAACCATTTCATTAAGTTTGATGTGCCCTGGGACATCCCCATGTCCTTCCCTTTGTCTTTGGGTCCATGTTGGCTGTCAGGTCCATGCTGGCAGTCATTTGTGGCTTCCCTTCCTTTGTCTTTTCCTTGGCACACCCTCCCAGGTCACATTTGGCTTAGACTATTTCCCCAGGATTTGTATTGTATTTGAAGTGCGCTTGAATTCCTTTCATGCAAATGTTAAGAGCTTGCCCTCCGAAAGGGCTTTTGACCTGAAGACTGCCCTTTCCTTTTGCCTGAAGCCTTCTATATATGTAGGGCTTAGTCAATTTTAAACCAAATGGACTTTGAATTGAACTTTGAACTGAACCTAAATTCTTCCTTGAAGTGCTTGTTATGCTTAAAGTGTTTGAACTTGAACTAAGTCTGAAACAATGAACTAGATGCCAAACCAAAGAACCAAGTCTGTGACCAAAGTGTTGAACTGAGCTGGAACAAGGCCATTGGACTGTGTAACCTATAAATGATTATTTTCAAATAGCAAGGGGAGAAGGTGACCAAAATTTTGCTATGGGCAAAAATTGGTCAACAGTAAAGCTTGGAAAAAATACCACCAACCTCATATAAATGATATTTCAAAATGAAAAATAAAGATTTAGGTCAGCCCCCTCAAGAATAATAAGACAAAAAGGGAATAAAAAATAAATTCAACTTTCTTTAATATGGTTTAGGATTTGTTCCTAAGAGTATCCAATACCATGTTTGGTGTCTCTATTTAGGTTATGAGGTTTCTTTTCAATTTTGATAGTTCTCTTATTTTATGCCTCTAACAGTCATCTTATTTCACAATTAATTTGGCTTTATTAATGCTAATTTGGTTTTATTATTGAGTGTTTAGCTAAATCTGAGGAGTTAATATGAGATCTGATGATGTCACTAGAATGTTATTTTAACCTTGTCTTTAGGGAATGACTAGTTTCATGTGGTAAACCCTATATTGGTGAAACTGGTGATTCCCTAAATACAACGTTAAAATAACATTCTAGTGACATAATCATATCTCGTATTGACTCTTTGGCTTTAGTTGAGCACTCACTTAATACTAAACACCAAATTTACATTAATGAAGCCAAATTAATTGTGGAAGAAGATGACTATTAGAGGTGTAAAATAAGAAAAACTATAGAATTTGAAAAGAGACCTCCTAATCTCAATAGAGACACCAAAGTTGGTAATGGATACTCTTGGAAACAAATCCTAAACTATATTAAAGAAAGCTATATTTCTTTTTTATTCTTTTTTATTGTCTTCTAATCCTTGAGAGGGCTGATCTATCTCTTTATTTTCTATTTGGAATATCATTTATATGAGGTTGGTGGGATTATTTTTTCATGCTTTAACATTATTATTTATCTCTCCTTTACCTGATGATGAGTACACATTAGATACTCAAAACTTTAGTTTTTATCTCATTTCTCATGATGAATCTAGAAATATTTTTTCAAAGAAGATGATATTTATTATTAAAAACTTGCATACTTTTTAGATCCATATCCTCTAATACTATCCTTTAGGAAAATAACACACATAAATCATATTAGCATCAACCATTTCTATAGAGTTGTGGGTTAGATTCACCTCTCATCCTTAGGTCTATAGGAGTGTATAACTATAAAATTTTCATGAAACCCATAGTCACATTCATATTCAAAAAATTACACCTTCAAGGTTTATATCATGTAGTTAAAATGGCTTAGGGTAAATTGATAAAATCCATATTCAAGGGAGAAGGGAACTAATTCTTTAGTAATTCTAATTTTACAAAATCCTAGATTGATATTAAATTTTAAAAAAATACATGTTCATAAAATGAACATGAGGATACATCTCATATTTCATTAATAAATGGAGCTTCAACCACTATGGATATAACCTATAGTTGATAAGGCTAATGACAACAAACACTAAGACAAGCTTAAATAGGGATAAAATGGATACCATAAAACTTTGAAGGCATAATATTCATGTATATATTTCTATTTCTCTAGCTTAGGTCAATATATAAAGAAATATAATTGAAACCTTATAAGCAATAAACCCACACTTGAAATATATTTTCAAACTTAGGGACTCATTACTTATCTAGTATATAGTTAGCACAATCTTGGTGACTCCTCCTTCACAAATTCTTAAACCTTTTTTTTGTAATTGAAATCTTCATCATATTTACCTCCTATGTTGTGCCCTAATATTCCTCTTTTACCCATTTTTAAGGTTTTTGATCTTGCATTTGAACTAATTTTTTTTTCCTTGTTATTTTTAATAGAATAAACCAAGTAACTACAAAGTCTCCACATTCCATTCCGACTTCACTACATAATATATTCATTGTTAAAATATGTTCCAATACCCAATATAATGTAAATAAAATTAGAACCCACTAAGGATTTTTGTTGACCATACCAAAATAAGATTGTTTTTCTCTACCTTGTAAGCCCTTATTTTAGGGTTTATACTCCAACTACATAACTAAGACCGCTTCTACATCTCAAATTCACTCTTTGAATTTTTCTTGGATAAAAAATAATTCAATTTTTACCTTGATTAATGACTAAGTTAATTGATCCAAAAAATACTTCACATTATTAGTAATAATCCATTTATGTCATCCACCCATGGTGATCAAAATCTTTAGTAGTCCCTAGAACTATAACATATCAGGTTTATTTAATCATGATAAACAATTAAATTTTCATGATAGAAAATATATGTTTCATGTCTTTTCTCCTTACCTTAAAAATGATTACCTAACAAATCAAATATATGGCAATATATGCAACTAAAGGATATGATTATGCAATAAATTTAAATATAGATTTTATGATACTATCAAATAAATGGTAGGGATATAAAATAGCCGTCATGATCATAAACATTATAAATACCATACCTAATGATAGATTAATATTAAACATAGTGGATGGAAACACCTATGTAATAAATACTAAAAACAAATTTTATACAAGCAACTACTAATCAATCATCATTATGTGGGTGTGTGATTATTATTATTATATAACTCTCTCTACCCCTAATGGTCATAATATTATGTCTTCTCCCCTATTATCCTCTCCTTTTAGATTCTATTTTGAGGGAAGGAATGGACTATATTACTTACATACCAGCCATTTTTTATTTTATAGGTAAAAAATGGGTTAAAGGGGCTTATACCCAGTACAAAAGAAAATTGAGAGATAAGAATGAAGAAGAAAAACAACCTAGCGAGATAAGAGGGTTAACCCAATAGACTAGCCAAACTAACACTAATCGTCAACAAATAGTTAAACAAAAGACCAAAAAGGAGCCTAAGATAGTGGGAAGAAATAGAGTTAGTCCAATTTATAATAAGTGACTAGTTGATTGGTCTCTACATTAGCTTTTTTATTGCATTTGCCTCTATTCTAACTTCTGATGAACTACTCCTCATCCTTATTTAGTTTCCTCCTTTTGGATCCAAGAAGAGGGATACTCTTTTATCTTCATAGAAAATTTTAGGTCCTCTTCCTCTTTGTATTTCTATGTAGACTCATCTATGGGGGTATGGGTCTCGAGGATCTTACCATTGTTAAAAATAAATTTGTTAACACAGATAAAATTACTAAGCCTCTCAAATTCCTTTGATATTTTTTTGTTTAAAATATTTTGTATTGCAATTTTAGTATGGAATTTTTGGAGGGAATACTTAACACCCTTGTTAACATTATCCCCCAAGATGGCTTTACCACTAGAGGCATATGAAGGGATTCTTAAATCAATTTTGTGTTTTTTATGGGTGTGAGCACTTGAATCCCCCAAGTCATTCCCCTAATTTTCCTCTTTAGGTTCTAGTTGAGAGGCATTAGCTCCATCTTCCATTGACTCCTCCTCATTTTTGATGTTAATAGCCTCGAATATGATCTTAGACTAGACGAGTTCCCCCCATTTGATCAGAAGAAAAATGAGGTCCTAGTGGATTAAATCCATAGTCATATTCTTATTGAAGTTCAAAATAGACACTTCCAACAATTGTAGAAGAAAAAATGGGATACTAATAAAATGACCCTTGAAATGATTCAAGAGAAATAAATGATGCAAATAGAGAATAGTATGTTTTCTTTCCATTGTTATATATCACATGATTTAGAGACATACCTCTATCCATTTCCTTGGTAGGTCATCATGCATGAAGCCTTTGTTGGATGAGGGTTTCAACCTATAATTTTATTTTTCTTTTTTGAATAAAATATGTATTATCTCCTTCTTATGGTGTTATTCTTTGAATTCCCTTACTTTATGGCATTCCATACCAGTGGTCTCTCCAATTAGCTCCTTTGTTATCTAAATATTCAATCTATGATTTCTCACCTCATGTTTGTTCCATCCTTGAGAAAAAACTCTAGAGAGTGAGGTATCATGCCCTACCAGACATTCCATAAAAGGGGCTAGTCCCCCTTTGACCATTTTTTACTAGACATGATCATTCTTTTTGATATAAAAATAGGAAAATAGTTTGAATCAGTCTTTGTCCCCTATTATTTTATTTTTTGGCTTAGTATTAAATTTGTAAATAGCTTATATAGTGCCTTGTGGAGAAGGAATATAGTAATAGAAAGATATATAACTAGACATGAATGTGGTTTAAGAACATAAATACTGCTACTCATGTAAAGCCTTGAAAATCAAAGCTATACACAAGCGAAAATCTATTCACTTAACCTATGATCTTGGTATCATAATATTAAAAATCATTCCTTTGTGTGATGTGTCCTTTTTCATTCTTGACAATTCATATGACATCATCCAAAAATTCTCAAACATGCTGGGTGACATAATCAATACTAAGGACCCCAATGTTTCCTAAGAAATTGGCTCCCCTATTGCATTATCTATAGACATGCTTTAATAATTCATTTGAAATGGTTTAGTAATAATTTTGCATCACTGATGATTATAAAAATGTTCTAGGAAGGTGGGGAGAGTCCTTTAATGGAATTGATGATGTTCATCAAATCTCCTTCTATGTGTATAAATTTAAACTCTAAATTAACTACCTCCTTAACACCCATAGTGCCATAAAAGCTTTAGAGACATGATTAGTTTTAATCCCTAGGGGCCCTACATAAGACACATTAATGTTCCCTAAAGAATACTTAATCAAACTACTTATTCCAATTGGGACAAGATTCCCCTTTTCTACCCCATCAAAGATCAATTTGACCCATTAGGGAATAGGGGGAGACCACTTGATAAGGGATTTATCCACACCTTTATCTAGGACTTTTTTGGGAATGACCAGATTAAGTTGATTCATGATACTAGAAATGAGTGGAGAGCTTTGTTGGTGAAATGAAGAGGTTGAGATTGACCAATTTTCTTGCATTAAATCCTTGATCCTTTTAATGGTGGAATTAAGATGAGGTTGATGACTATCAAAGATACATGAATTCCTAGCTTTCTAAATGCTCCATAAAATGTGAGGTAGGGCCAAGTTCCACCAGTAGGTTAGTAGAGGTTCCTCCCAAGGGGGTTTCCAATGGTTGATTAAGTCTAGGATAGATCCTATAAATACCCATGAAATGTTGGAATCACTAAAAAAGTGATAAAATAGAGTTTACATGAAAGGATAGAAAATGAATAAATGTTTCATAGACTTCACTTCTTGTTTATAAAGTGAGCATTTATTGGGGATAGTAAGTCCTATTTTAATTAGATTGTCTAATGTTAAGATCATATTAGGTGCTATCAGCCAATAGAAAACATTGATTTTGGGTATGAGGTTCTTAATCCATAGAGATTTCTAGTTGAAATCCTCCTCCAAGTTTCAAATAGATTATAATCCTAATTTTAATGAGTAAATCTCATTGGGATCATGTTTCCAAATAAGTTTTTCATTCCTATGGAAATGACTCATATGAATATGTTGAATGAAATCATTCAGATCTTAGAGCAAGCAAAATTCTTGTTGGTCCAAACTAGTTTTAGTTAGGTTTTTCTAGCATTTCCCCTATTTCTAGTTTCCCAATAGTCCATAACCTTGAGACCTTAATTATTCTTGAAAACAGATATCAAATCTAGAACTTTTAAAGTGGATTTAGTAGGGGTTAATATCCATGGGTCACTCTAAAATTCAACCAAATTTCCTCTATTGACATTCCATTTGAGACCTTTTTTAAGAAGATCCTTGCCCACTTCCAGTGCTTTCTATAAATTAAAACCATTGTCAAGACTAGGTTCTGATAAAAATTGATAACCTTCCCCTAAGAAAAGATATTTGGCCTTAATGATTTTAGTCCACTATTTTTCCTTATTAACCACTCTCCAACCTTGCTTCACTAGGAGAGCTTGGTTCATGGTTTTTACACTTCTCAAGCCAAGGCCTCTTTTAGATATTGGGTGACAACCTTGGTTATAAGAGATAAGCATAAATATAAATTTATCTTCAATACCTCTCAAAAGGAAGGTTTTTTGAATGCATTCCAATTTATCAGTGATGCTATTCATAATGGCAAAGAAAGATGTGAAATAAATAGGTATACTCTTAAGGGAGTTATTTATGATTTGAACTTTAATAACTTGTGTTAAAATATTCCCTTTCCATCCTTCCAACTTTTTTTGGATCTTGTTGATAAGGGGATTCTAAAATTTAGATTTCATCAAGTTATCAAATAGAGGAATGCTAGGGTAAGCTAATGAGAGATTTTTTATGCTATAGCCAAGGATCTTAGTGATTTTAATTTGAAGAGACAAAGGAGATTTGATGACAAAGATGGAGCTTTTACTAAAATTTACATTCTATCTAGATACCCCTTCGAACACCTCAAGACTCTTCTTGAAGCATCTAGTTTCTGAAATCAAAGCCTCCCCCATCATAATCATGTCAGTAGTAAATTTATGATAAATGATAAGATTAGTATTATGGGAATAAATGATTCCCTTGATGATATTAGAAGTCCCTAAAAAATAAATAAGGTGACTTAAAGCTTCTGCCAAAATAATGAAAAGGTAAGGGGATAGTGGGTCTCCCTATATTAAGCCTCTTTTAGTAAAAAAGAAACCCCTAGGCACCCTATTTATTAAGACTAAGAATAGTGGGTTACAGCTACAAGTGGATATTAATTTTTTGACCTAGAGATTGAAGCTAGTTTTTTCCAAGATTTTGTCAAGGAAAATCCAAGAAACTTGGTCATAGACTTTGTTCATATCTAGCTTTAGGAATATGCATTGCCAATCTGAATGGAAAACTAAGTGTATGGTTTCATGAATAGTAATTATCCCATCATAAATCTATCTATTGAACATTAAGGCACCTTGTTGCTCAACTATTATTTTGTTGACTAGGAGTTGAATTTTAAGGGAAAAACCTTTGGTATAGATTTTCTAAAATTTGGAGCACAAGCTATAGGTCTAAAGTCTAATGCCTTAAATGCACCATATTTATTAGGAATGAGGACTAAAAATGTGTTGTTGAAATCTTGGAGTAAGGTTCCCACATTGAAGAATTTAGCTACCACAAACTAGACCTCATGACTGATAGTTTCCCAAAAGACCTAGAAGGAAGACATTGGGCCTAGGGGATTTATCCCCTTATAGAGAGAAAAGAATTACCCCATCTCTTCTTCCAAACGGGGTTTAAAGATGTAACCATTATCTTCTTGTGTAATAACCCTACTAAAGAGGTTGATAATTTTATCCTCAGGGCTAGTGTCTTGAGAGGGGGAGTGGGTAAGAAAGGATTTTAAATAGTTTACCATGTGGTAAACAATGTCTTCCTCCTTTTTGAGCCAAGTTCCATACTCTTATTAGATATCTATAATAAGATTCCTTTTCTATTTTTTAGAAGTAGAGGTTTCAAATAATTTTATTCTTCTATCCCCTTATTTAAGCCAAAGCTTTCTTGATTTTTTCCTCCAATATATTTCTTCTTTAGCCTTTAGAATATGGAATCTACTAAGGGGTTCCTTCTCCTTCATGTGAAGGTTAGTCGAGTAGCCTACATCTGAAATTTACATACCAACCATGAAAAAAGGGTATTTATTCCATTTCCATATATGTGTGTGTGTGTGCATGCATGCAAACACACACACACACACACACACACACACACACACACACACACACACACACACACACACACACACACACACACACACACAAAAAAAAAAAAAAAAAAAACATGCATGCATGCACACACGCACATGTGTGTGTTTTTGTGTTTTTTTTTTGTGTGTGTGTGTGTGTGAAGATAACTAAAAATAAGGAAATTGTAATTATTATGTTGGATGTAACCATAAAATCATAATCATTATAAAAATAATCAAAATTATTCATTTATGTATACAACTAAAGTATTTTTATAGGTATATATTAAGATATCACATTCTAATCTCGATTAATTACAAAAATATTGAAGTAGAAAATATACAATAATAAAAATAACATCAAATCATTAATGTCATAGTATTTTACCATTAGGTAAGAATGGGATGTAACATATTTTCTTCTTAGATTCATTTTCACATCATCATACATTTTAGTGAAGCTTTTAACCCAATTATATTAACCATCCTGATATAGTTTTCCTATTTCTAAAACTATATCATTTAGCCCAATACATTTTTATAGTTTTACCTAACTATAATAGCTAGTATGATATAATTATGTGTTTTTTCCTAAATGTGTTAGCTAGATTGATATAGTTATGTGATTTTACCAACTGTATTGTCCTACCCAATATATTTTAGTTTTTCAAATTTTTTGTATCAACAAACCTAATATATCTTCATGCATCCTAGATTTATTTGTTATTATATAAGTTATCCTGATGTCGTTTGTTTATATAGTTCATGTGAAACAAAATAAATTGGCTAACTTGATGCAAATGATTTTACATTTTAAAATGTAACATATTTTTGAATAATCTAAATAGAAACCCCACCAACATTCTTTTGGATTTTATGAAAATAATTTTAATGATATGGAATTAAATAATATTGATGTATTCTAAAAAATAATGTCCATGATTTATCAATTCATATCTACCAATTTCATTTTCTAATGATTTTAATATTGATTTCACCATATCCAAATGTTATGATCCATATGACAACCTTAAGAAACATATATTAGGTCACCTAATAAAACACCATGAAGTTAAGGAATATTATGGCATAGAATATATAGAATAATTTAAAATATTTATCCAAGATCATCATGAGTATAAGGGTGAGTACCATATGGTTTTATATCACATCATGATTGAACCCCACATGTAATATCCTCCTTCTCCTACTCATAATTTTTTTGTAGGACTTTAGACAAATACATTTTCAAGTTCCCACTTTCCTTATTCATCCACCATGATTAGTATAAAAACTAACATGGTGGGTATTTATTTTATTAGACTTTAAAAAAGTGTTCATGCTAATACTAATGTTAATATTGCATCTAGTGCATCCCAAAAGTCCATTCAAGCCTTTAATCTAATGTAAAACACTCATGATCCTAACTAAATCATCTTAAAATAAATGAACGTATTTATTCTTACACAACATACCCTAATTTCATCTATGAAATCATGAAACCTCTTTTTTATCTTGTAAAACCTAGTTCTACCTTTGGATACATTTTTTAATTGTTTTGGGTGTGTAGTATAACTTCCATTTGTTACCACTAGGCACTTATCTAGCATATTTGTGAACCTATAAATAAGGTCAAATTTTTAACAATTTTTGAAAGATGATGAATAAATTCCATTATGATGCATTAGTAAAACAAAGTCACAGAAAAATCCTTCCCACATTCTAAATGTGCAACCATAAAAACATGATTTTTCAATGATTTTGTGTCCTTATAGTTTTAAAATCTTACCAAAAGTTATGTTTTGAGATGAATTTCACATGGTCATGTCATGTCTATTTCACATAAGGTTTTCTAGGTTAATAGTAAAATATGTGAAGAGTGAAAATATATAGAGAGCCATAAAAATAATTCTAAGTGTTAAATGCATAACATTCAAAACATTTTTATGCACTAATTTTTACTTTGTAATTATATGTGCTTTCCAAGTTTCCAAATTAGCCTACTACACACTTTTCAAACCTATTTGCATTATGATATATATTGAATAATTTTTGTCTACATACCAAAATGTGCCTATTTCAGATCAAAGGCCAAGTAGGGTCCTGATTGAAGAATGACCCAATGTCATAAGGATATTTTACCTTGAAATGGTTTGAGTAGATGAATAGATGTTCTGGATGTAATGAGTGGTCCAATGATCTCATATTTCTCAAAAATATTTTGAAACATTTTAAGTTAGTTTAAGGTGTAAATTTGTTGATCTTTGAGGAATAAGTTTGAAATGAGGTCTTCATGGTGTTTGAGCAGTTAGGATCATCTTTGGATATGTCAAGGATCAAGTCGAAGCTCAAGCACAAGTTTGAAGAACTATACTATTAAAAATATGTCATCCAAAAAGGAATGGTCTAGCTCACTTATTCATTTAATAAATGCACCTCAAGAAGCATCATGAGAAAAAAGATTGCAGTAGCAGATTGTCCTTAATGTCAGGATCATATCCTATAAATTCCATGCCTATGAGTTTTTTGTGTTGAGTTATGTGTTCAAATTTGAACAAGTAGAATGGGATGTTCGTTTAGATGTCAAAATAAATCTCAACATTTATCCATTGGTGTCTATAAGATTATGGTCATCTATATGTCAATGACATTCATGTAGATGTCAAATATAGATGTACAAACATCAAATTTAGACCTCATAAGTTAACCATTTGAGTTCAAATGGTGGGTCCCAACAATATCAAGGGCCTTAATTTACTCATACATCATGATCTGATGGTGAGAGCTCAAGTCAACATGTCAAAGGATCTTGACTAGTAAGAAATCAAGGATTCTTGTACATTCATACATCCAAATATAATGGTGTGAGCATAATCAATAAGTTAGCATATCTATGGGACCAATAAGAATAAATATAGTTGGGCACAATGTAAATTTTTTGAGTTGGAAATCGACAACCAATGAATAAAGGGCAAATCTAAAGAACTTCAATTAAAAGTTGATGAACCAATTCTTGCCCTAGGTGATCAAAAGCTTAAAGAGCCATATCATCATCAGATTTTAGTTAGTATTAGACATAGTAATATAGGAAAGATGGTTAAGGATAAGGATCCATCACCATTAAATTTAAATAGGACCTTTGGTCAATAATTTAGAACCTGTCAACCTTTTTGTAGGGTCATTCCATTGAAATGAACATTTTTGTTTTAGATACATGATCCTAATATATAATCACTACTTGGATCTCACATGTTTTAGATGCATAATAGTTCTCTTATGGCCTAATATAAAGGTCAAATATGGACTACTGATTATGAAGTAAGATCAAGTAGTTTGCAAGTTTCCATGGATATTGTGATTATGTGAAAACCAATAATTGGATTATTTTTCACCTATAATGGACATGTGATCAATATTAGAGAAAATATTGATGTAATAATGATCATGGAAAGGTATATTGCCTATCATTAGGGCCACATTTTAAATAAGCAGGTACCTATAGCCGCTCAGAGTAGATGTGGCATGATTATATCAATTCCAAGACATGGTCCTTGTTAATAGATCAAATATATAATGACATGGAGTTCCAATAAGGATAATGAGTGGATGGATAAGGATAACGATCATTCAATTAGTTTACATAATTAATTCCTTATTGATAATTTTATGAGTTGGCATCCTCAAACTTGTGATAATACATCAAAATTCCCTCTCTCTCTTTCCTTTTTATATATGTGTTTCAACTTATACCACATGAAACACTCTCCAAAATTTATAGACAAGAAATTTATGACATTTTAGAGAATAGAATCTTATTCTTTGGATTGCTTAGGCTATCCCAAAAATTTTACTGTAACACTTTTTGATGCAACAAAGACTAAATTCCATTATTTTTCAAGTTAGATTGAAGTGTGTCCTATGAATTCATATATTGTAATTAAGTGAATGTATGTTCCTTATCTATGTTTGAGTTTTCTCATCTTTATGAAGTGCTTGATAGTTCTCACAGTTCATTATAAGTGAAATTTATAGTTTGGTGTTTACCTTGAAAGTGGATATCTACCCTCTCATACTAGTTTTATAATTGATTCATGCCTTATTGTGAAATAATTATGTGGGAATGATATTATTTGGTCCTAAATATGTCTCATAGTGTGTCTTATATAAAGTATAAGTGTTCTAATTACTAATGCATCACCTCATTTTATATTCTTTCATATATTATTTTTAGTATTACTCCCCTTTTCTAATCAATTTTTTAGTTTAGGTCTATTTTAAGTGATAAATCTAGAAGTAACTTGGCCTTCTCCAGAGGTCTAACCTAATTTTAGGTGACCCATAGCCTAGGGTCATTCCCATGTTAGACTATATTTGTGTAAGAGTACTTAATCAGTCCCCTTATTTAGTTAGGGTACAATCTAAGACACCAACAATTTTGGCATACTTAGTGGGACAAAGTTTCCTTGGCATAATTAAAGTTTGAAGATTGAAGAGAAGAAATTTCAAAAGCAGGAGACATCTATCATCATCAAAATTTGAATATCCTTCAAGTTTCAAGGTTCATATAATCATCTAGATAGGTATTTCCTACCAAAGGTTACAACAAGGTCATCAAGTAAAGGTATTCCTTTTGAATTCATTAAGCTAACTTTTACTTCTTAAAAAAATTAAATATTCAATAAGACAAAACCTTATCCTCAAAAAATATTTCACCTCCTAGTCATCCTATTATTTTGGTCCAAGCTATTGTCCCCATAAGGCAAATCCATTTCTCCCAAATGGTGGTTAGTAAACAAGTGTGTGTTTCATTTAATAGGGGTATTCCCCTAAATTTGGGCCAATATGATGGAATCCTTATGTATGCTCTAAAGAGTATCCATCTCTTCTTAGGTGAATGGGATAAAATTACTACTATTGAGCATATCCAAGATGTTTCCAACCTGTGTTCTGTTCATAATGTTATTCAAGATAATGTGTCTATAAGACTACTTGATTCTTCCTTAAAGGGAAAAACATTACAATGGTATATTAATCTTCTTTTGACCTCAATTTATACTTGGGGTGAGTTAGGTGTAGCCTTAGTTAGACAATTTGAAGACACATCTGATCACTTATCATTGGTTGAACAACTAACTACCATAAAAAGGCACCCCTATGAGTTCAAATATGATTTTAACCTCAAATTACAAAATATATGGACTAATATCCTTGTATTTGTCAAACCATCTCCAAAATATGCATTCTTATATTATATTAAGGCCCTCAATTCTTATATTAGTGTCATGATATAATCTATGGGTCATAATACTTTACCAAATTCCTATGAACTTGCAATATGAGTAGAAAATAGCTTGATACAAGTTTGTAATCTTGATCTAAGGCCTATAATTCCCATATTTCTAGAATTTCAACCTATTCATCCACTTTAAGTTCTTCAAATCCCATATATAGCTCCTATTCCGTCTCTAAAATCCCAAGTTGTAGCCCATTCTAATCAAGCTACTGAGGTCAAAGATCTGAAAAGTATGCTAAGAGATTTTGGAAATGAGATTAATCAACTCAAGAGACAAAAAAACAATGGTAGGTATTATTAATATAAAAAACATAAAAATTATCAGTCCTTCAATAATCGTAGACCCTGTTATTAAGGTTTCAAAGATAATAGGAAACCTTACCAAAACAAAGGAGCCATAACCCAAACTAAGCCATATGTAGCCCTTGATCTTAATGTACCTTCTAGTTAAAAATTTATTATTCCTCAAAAAAACTTGATGTAAGATTCAGGTTGGCATTCATTCAATCCAAATGACACTCAAAACCAAGCCTTAATATCAGAAGATATTACTATGCCATAAATGACAAAAGAAGAGTTCTCTCTTGAAAGTGGTTAGTATCAAGACATGAATATGGAATTCCAAAGAGAGGCTTAACAAGTTCAAGGGTATCCTAATGCCATCAATGTAAATTGGCAGTTGGATGATTATATTTCATTCAATCAAGTTGGTGAAACTAGAAACACAAATGGTCGAGTTGTAGCTCTGACTATAACTAAAAGAAGAGAAATTGAGGAATCTCAAGATGTGAGTAATGCTTCTAGTGTTCCTAATTTTGTTTCCAAGAGTGTCAAGGATTAACCTATTATCCCTATATCACAAAATAGCTAGAATATAGAGAAAGGGAAGGTTCCCCCAAGTACCTTTAATTAGAGAACAACCAATGGTTTAAAAGTTATAGCTAAAGGCTAGTGGAATCTCATTTAGCATAATAGATGAAATGAAGAAATAAAATGTTATAATTATCATGTGAGATTCCCTTGTTATTACAAGGCAAAAAAATGATCATTCAAGAGCTTTTATCTCTCAATGTATATAAAGAACCAGTTGAGAAACAAGGAGCTATCTTGGCTAATTTTTTACCAACCTACCAAGAAACTTGATTAGTAGGTATATAAAAAAAATGTGTAAAAAACCAATGTTAAATAAATAAAAAAACCCCTCCCTTTTACCTCTCTCTAATTATTGGTGACTGCTTAGTCCATAATTTTATGGTAGATAGTAAAGCTCATAGCACTGTCATGCACAAGCAAATTGTTGACAAGCATAGTCTTGTCTATAAACCAAATACCAATAGAGTATTGTAATTGGATGGGTCACCCAAAAATATTTTAGGAATAATCAAGGATCTAAAATTTGCATTACATGTTTTACCTAATTTTACCATTAATCAAGATGTAGTAGTAGTAGTAGTGTACTTACCTCCTTACTTGAAATGTGTCTTTTAAGGGACTTTACTTCAAAGATTGGAGGATATTTGTGAGCTAATTGGACATATTTTATGTTCAATACCAGGTATGGAAATAAGGTTAACATACATTTTCAACCTATTCCAATATTTTATTTGTATCCATATATGCCAATTATGGTGAACACTAATTGTGTTATCTCAGACAAAGTACTGGAAAATAGTGAGTTGGAAACTGAGTCACCTCTAGATGGAGTTATAGATATTTTCCTTGATGAATGAGAATATAATTTTCATGAAAATGATCCATAAAAATTAATTAAATAATAAGTACTTGGTGTCTATTTCCTTCATGAAAATGATACATTAATTCTAGCATTGATGAAAGATGATCAACCTAGTGATGGCCTATGGTAACTATATTTTGATGAATCCAAGAAAAAACATAGAACTAGGGATGGAATGATGTTAATTTCTAAATCCAATAAAAATTATATCTCTTCCCCCAATTTTCAGTTTGGTTGTTCCATAATGTTGTTGAATATAAAGCATTAGTGCATGGTTTGCAATGGGCAAGAAGATGAATGTCAAGACCTTATAAGTCTTTGGTGATAGTGAACTGATAGTTCACCAAGTAAGAAGAATTGATGTATATAAGAACCCACTACTTAGGTCCCATAATCATAGAGTATGTGACTTAATTTAAGACTTTAAAACCTTCAATATTTATGCCATATAAATAAATAATAAAAAACATGCATACATGTTAGCTTCCATTGCATTAAATTTTAGTATCCTAGATGACATAAAAAATGAAAAGGTTCAACCACACATCAAGGTGATTATAAGGCCTTCTATCTTGGAAAACCATGATAATTGAGAAGAATTTGAAGATGATATTCATATTGTTAAATTATTAAAAGAGGAATCTTAATTATCCTAAAGGAACCAAGATAAATAATTGTAGCACTATGGTGACAAGATTATGCAATTGAAGACAAATAAGTTACCTAAAGGGTTGGTCACCCTTGAAAACATATTCAATGGAGATGATGAATTGAGAAAATAAAATTTCTCAATAATAACCAAGGAAGAACACTATAAAAATGTGGAGATTGAAACTAGTAATATCTTAAAGTTGGGAAAAGTTTACACATCATTAGAGAAGGAAAATTTTATTAAGTTATGTTCAAATTTTGTAAATGTCTTTACATGGCAATACAATGATCTCAAATAATTATATCCAAGTCTTGTTTAACATACCATTGAGTTATATGATGATACTAGGATAATCAGATAAAGATAAAGGCCTATTAACCCAAAGCTTGAACCTTTGATGAGAGTTGAGCTACATAAGCTCATTGAGTCAACTCTAATATTTCCAATTAAGAACTCAACTTGAGTGGTAAAATTTATTATAGTATGAAAAAAGAATGGTGAAATAAGACTATGTTGAATTATGTGACTTAAATAAGGCCTTTCTTAAAGATGACTATCCATTAACATTAATGCAATAAATTTTTAAATTAGTTGAAGGTTCAAAAAGGTTCTCCTTATTAGATGGCTATAGTGGTTATAACCAAATTTTGGTCAAAGAAGAAGACTAGTTCAAAATAGTCTTCACAATAAAGTGGGGGAAATTAATATATAGAAACATGCCTTTTAGCTTATCCAATGTTGGATAAAATTTCCAAAAATCTATGGATATGGAATTTCATGGTTTTCTTAATAATTTTATACTTTTTTATCTAGATGACATAATAGAGTTCTCTAGTAATGAAAATGAGCATATGATTCACCTCAGACAAGTGTTTGAAAGGTGCAGATAATTTGGGGTGTCTTTAAATCCCAACATGTGTGTTTTATATATTCATGAAGGTAGGATTATTGGACATGTGATCTCAGAATAAGGTACAAGCATAGATCCTGATAGGATAGACTCAATTCCTACACTTTCCTTGCCTAAACATAAGAAAGTCTTGCAAAGATTCTTAGTTAAGATCAATTTCATAAGGAGATACATTTTAGAGTTTGTTACTTTAGATAGGCCACTCACATATATGATAAATAAGGGTCAGAGTTTCAAATTGTCTAAAGGAGTAAGAGGTTTTGAAGAGATCAAGAAAGCTATAGCTAGTGATCCTACACTCCTAAACCCTAATTTCACATAATATTTATTATTGTACACCTTTACTAACATTGACACTATTTTAGGTATCCTCATGTCAAAAAATCAAGATACTTTAGATTAGCCAATAACCTTCTTCATTCAAGCCTTAGAATAATATGAAATAATGTACTCTTTTTTTGAGAAGTATGTACTTTCAATCATAAGGTCTCTTAAGAAGTTTAGATACTTGTTGTCCAATAATAAGATACATTTGATGGTTGCACATCCAAATGTCAAGGATTTCCTCTTCAACAAGGATATACATGACAAGAGATCTAGTTGGATAACCAAGGTAATAGAATATGATATTGAGATCAAGGTCACAAAGACAATTAGAGTCAAAGGACTTTGTTAACATCTACCCCAAGACTTGTAAGAGGCCAATGAGTTACTCATGGTGTCAAATAATGGAGAAATTGAAAATTATCACACCTCATCTTCTAGTTGGTTCCAAGATATGGTAAGATACTTACAGGATGGTGTTTATCCTTCTCAACTGACCCCTTAAAAAATGAGATATTTTAGATTGCAATCAATCTTTTTCTTCTTATTGATAATGTGTTATTAAAAACTGATATTAATGGCATGTTGCTAATGTGCATAAAGCCAGGTCAAACACAAATATTTATTGAGTAGTTTCATGATGTACATGGTGGAGGGAATTATTTAGTAAGTATAATATCCCATAAGATCATGAGGGGTGGTTATTATTGGCTAAGTATATTTGGTGATTGTTATGCGTGGACTAGGAAATGTAGACAATGTGTTATGTTTGTTGGAAAGGTCAAGATTGTAGACTTACCCTTCCAACCAATTTTAGTAAATTAACCCTTTGTCTAATGGGGTTTTTAAATTATTGGTCTCACTAACCCCCACTCATTATTAGGACATAAATGGATCCTAACTAACATAATTTATTTGACTAGGTGGATAAAAGTAGTGGCGTTGAAAGAAGCCAATGAAACTAATGTTCTAGAGATCTATCAAGGTTTGATTACTAGATTTAGAGTCCCTTAAACTATTATTTCCAACAATTCCATGGATGTTTTGGGGTCTCATATCAACCATTGGGCAGTTCAACATAATGTTTTTCTCAATACTTCATCAAACTATTATCCCCAAGGTAATGGCCTTGCCGATCCACTAACAAGAATTTGTTAAAGATCATCAGGAGGAATGTTGAAGATAATCAAAGGTCATGTCATCTCAAATTAAATTTATCTCTATGCACTAATAGGATCAACTATAAAATGTCAATATCCAATTCTTCGTATAAGCTAGTATATGGTAAGGAAGTAAGAATGCCTATTTTTCTTGAATTCCATGCTTTGTAACTAATGCATCAAGTTGAGATTTTGGAGAATGAGATAATGGAAATCAGATATATTGAGATCATGGAGCTAGAAGACACAAGGGATTAGTCCATGTTATCTATGGAGGCCCATCAAGAAATGGTAAAGAGATTGTTTGCCAAAGGAGTTTTTTCAATAATTTTTTGAGAATGAGATTTGGTCCTCAAGTGGGATGAGGAAAAAATTAACCTAAGAAGGCACATAAAATTTAACTCTCTCTAGAGTTTTCCATACATAGTCTCGAACTAAAAATATCATAATGCCTCCCAACTTGCAAAGATGGATGGTGAAGAGATTTCTATCCCAATCAATGGGATACATCTGAAACACTTCTATTGAGGAAGCTAAACTCCCTATACATAGTTAGTTGATCTTGATTTTCTCTAAGTGTTGTTATAACCATATTAGTTTATTTTTACTTTATCCAAAATAAGTTATTTTTTTACATAGTTTTTTAGTATCTTAGTTTCCTTTACTTTATTAGGTTAGTTTCCCTTTGAAGTTTGTTTCTTCCCCCATTTTTAGAATTATTTGTCTTTGTAAAATAATATGGATATCTTGTTGTCATGTAGAAGGTCCATGTATCATGTAAATGATTCAAGATTTGTAGATATGGTTTGAGTTTGAGCATAAAAGGCACGTTGCCTAGCTGAGTCACCAAGGATGTTGACAAAATTTGGTCTACATACCAAAATGTGCCTAGATTAGATCAGAATTCAAGTAGGGTCCTAATTAAAGAGTGACCCAATGTCATAAAGATATTTTACCTTGAAATGGTTTGAATAGATGAATAGATGTTCTAGATGGAATGAGTGGTCCAAAGATCTAATATTTTATCACAGAGCTTTTGAAATACTTTAAGTTAATGTAAAAAATTGTTGAAATTTGAGTAATACATTTGAAATCAATTCTTCATGGTGTCTAAGCAGTCAGGATCATCATTGGATCTTTCAAGGATCAAGCACAAGTTCAAAGAACTAGACTGTCACAAGGACATCATCCATAAAGGAACAAACCAACTCATTTATAAATTTAATAAATGTACCTCAAGAATAATCACAAGAAAAAGGATTATACTTTCATATTGTTATTTATGTCAAGATCATATCCTACAAATTTCATGCCTGCACGAGTTTTATAGACCAAATTATAAGCATTAAAAGTCAAACATATAGAATGGGACATTCACACAAACATTAAAATAAATCTCAGTATTTATCTATTGGGCTTCAAAATATTTATGGTCACGTAAACATCAATGATGTTCACACATACACTAGATATGGATGCACAAACATCTAATTTAGGCCACAATAAATAACCATTGGGTTTTAAAAATCCTAATGATGGTCATGTGGATGTCAAATATAGGCATATAGATGTCGAATTTGGAACTTATAAGTTAAATTTTTGAGTTCAAATGGTGGGTCCTAGTAAAATCAAGGGCCCATGTTCACTTGTACATCTTTATTTGATGGTGAAAGATCAAGTGAACATGTCAAAGAATATTCATTGGTAGGAAATCAAGGGATCACATGAAATTGTACATTTAAATCTAATGGTATGATTACATAAAATAAGTCAACATATATATGGTATTAATAAAATAAATACAATTGGGCACAATGTAGATGGTTTAAGTTGGTAAGTGATAACCAATGAACAAAGGTGATGTAAGGATCCTCTTAACTTACAAGTATTTAGGATATTTATCCAAGGTCTTATTATCTAGGCTTATGAAATAACTTATCTACTACCTTAGGACTATTTTCCTTTCTCATTCAATGCCTTTCAAACCTTTGAAACAATTTTCCTCTTATCTATTCACTGACTTCTTGCTTTAGTCCTTCACTTGCCTTATAACCCTATTTTGGGGGAAATCACCTATTTTTTTCCATACATAGACACTTCAAGGAAAAATAATTAGGTTTTTGACAACCCTTTTCCATGTTATTACTTCACACAAAATCTTGAGTTAGGTTCTTTTTCAAAATATTGTACTTTTAGGATTGACACTCCAATTATCCCTCTAAATGTGCAAATCTCTAAGTTTTGACCATTATATATACACTTTGAGCAAAAAAAATTATATTTTACAACCATTTTGGCAAATCCTACTTTTAAATCAATTTTGGACCTCAACTCTTCACCTAAGTCCAACTTCCTTCTTTAGCCTATATCCCACTAAGTCTCTTAGGCTAGTTGACTACCTATAGGGTAGTATAGTAAAAAATATAGGGATTATAGGTATAAAATAAATTTATTTATTGAATACCTTAAGACACATTATATTACAAAATTTCATGATTTTTTTAGCTTGGAATCTCTCTCTATGGTTAAAACCCTAAAAGTCAAGGTTTGAGACAACTATGTAAGCTGAGATTTTAAACAATTGAATATATTGATAAAATAATGGATTAATTGATATCTAATGATTGTATTAGGTGTTTATAATTCTAATAAAACTTTTCATTTCAATGTTCAAGTTCTCACAACCCTCAAAACATTCACAAATAAGGTAATTCAGTCGCTCAACACTATATTTTGCTATTTAGAAACAAGGGTATGCAAAGTTTCTTTATTTATCCACATAAAAAGACTTTATAACATATATTAATTTTACCACCATATCCTACTAACATTATAAATATCCTCCTACAATTTTTTAATCAAAACAATGTTCAAAGCAAAATATCATAGTGTGAAGAATTCTAAATTTGAAGAATGTATACTTTCAATGAATAAAGACTATGACCAAGATGAAACTTACAAACTCTTGTACAAATATATAATATAACAATATTAATATAGTTTTTCATAAATATTCCATTTATAAATCCTCTGTATAACTCAATAGATGAAAATATTTAATACTCACACTATTCCTTGAACAAAGTTGTGTGAATGCATTCCTTGTTTAATAGTCTTGACTCTCTCCTTAAAAGTGACTTAATTTCAACTCATTTTGTGTTCCCTATATAAAAATAGAGAGAATTAATTTATCATAAACAATATCAACAACATGAAACAAATATACTCACCATTCTAATTTTTCAAACACATTTTATACTTTGCTCCATCATGTAAACTAATTACACACATAAATCTTACACCATAGCCATTCTTTTCTCAATAAGTTTTATTTCAATATCTATTCACTAGTTTCACTTTAATGGAATCTGTATTTACAATATAAAAATTGATTCATATATCTCTTAAAAAATTTCATAACTATTTCTTGGTATCTCTTCCTCAGAGAGGCCACTTGTTACATTATATTGTCTTGACTTTATAAGATATCAACTAGATAGAACCATGACATTGGATTTAAAAAAAAACATTTTATGGACCTAACATAGTTTCAAAACCACTTATACATGTTTTTTTAACATATTAACATATTAAAAAACATATAAAATTTAGTACAAAGTCTTGGCAAGATTCAAATTTTCAAAAGAGGTTTCTGGTGGGAAAAGCCAGAATTCAAATTTTATGCATCTTAAGACTACCTAAACTCCATATTATGACTAATTAATACCTATAATACCTATGATACACTTAAATAACTAATTTAAGTTAAAAACAAGTCATATTTTGGGTCCTTATAGGATTCCCCTGCATCAAAAGGGAAAATCTAAAGAGCTTCCATTAAAGGTCAATAAACTAGTTCTTGACCCAGGCGAGCAAAATATTGAATAACCATATCACCATTAGAGCTCAATTAATATCAGACATAGTAATAAAATAAATATGGTTAAGGACAAGGATTTATCACCATTAAATTTAAACAAGACATTTGGTTGATAATTTGGAACCTATCAACCTTGTTGTAGGGTCATTCCATTGACGTGATCATTGCTTTTAGATGGAGTATCCTCATATACAATACCTTCCAAACTCTCATAGGTTTTAGATTCATAGAATTTATCTTATGTCATAATAAAAAGATCAAATATGGACTAGTGATTTTGAATCAATATCAAGTAATTTTTAGGTTTTCATGGATATTATGACTATGTGAAAACTAATAATTGGATTGGTTTTAACATATAATTTACCTGTGTTCAATATTGGAGTAAATACAAACATAAACATGATCATGAAGAATTGTCTCACTTATCATTAGGGACACATTTTAAATAATTAGGTACTGATAGCCACCCAAAGCAGATGTGGCATGATTATATCAATTCTAAGACATGGTCCTCATCAATAGATTAGATAGATAATGACATGGAGATCCAAGAAGGACACTAGGTAAATGGACAAGGATAATGAACATTCAATTATTTTACACACTTTTTTACTTATTGATAAGGTCATGTTTCATCATCCTTGAACTTGTGTTAATACATCATAGTTCCCTCTCTCTCTTTCCTTTTTCTATATAAGTTCCAACTTCTACCACATGAAACACTCTTTGAAAGTTTTAGACAAGAAAACTCTGACATTTTAGATAATGAATTCTTATGATTTTATTTGATTAGGCTATGCCAAAGTTTGTAATATAACACCTTTTGATGCAATAAATACTAAATTCCATCATTTTTCAAGCTAAATTTAAGTGTATCCTATGAATTCATGTAATGTAGTTAAGTTAATGTATGTTCCTTATCTATGTCTAAGTTTTCTCAGCTTCATGAAGTGGTTGGTAGTTCTCATAGGTCATTATAAGTTCAATTTATAGTTTTTTATTTAGATTAAAAGTGGATATATTCCCTCTCATGTTAATTTCATAACTAATTCATGCCTTATGGTGAATTAATTATGTGAGACTAATCTTCTTTGGTCTTGAATGTGTCTCATAGTGTGTCTTATGAAAAGTATAAGTGTTCCAATCACTAGTGGATCACCTCATTTTATATGCATTCATATATTATTTTTATTCTTGTTCTCCTTTTCCAAGAAATTATTACTTTAGGTCTAGTTTAGGTGATAGATCTAGAATTAAGCCAACCTTCTCCAAAGGTCTGACCCAATTTTAGGTGACCCATAACCTAGGGTCATTTCCATTTTGGACTAGATTTTTGTTAGGAGACTTGAACAATCCCCTTACTCAGCTAGGGTACAATCTAGGAAACCAATAATAGCCAAATGTGGGGAAAGTGAAAATGTGAATAAATTCACAAAATATTTATTCTCTAAATGTGAAATCCATAGCCATAAAAAATTTTACTTAGTCATTTTCTATGCCTTCTAAGTTTCCAAATCTACCTACTATGCACTCTTAAATCCTATTTTCACATTAGTGAATTATATCAAATTTACTTAAAACATTTCATGGAGATAAAAAAATTTCATTAAAATTCACTGGTGAAAATATTCACATGAAATTATCTCCCATGTTCAAATTGTGCATCCATCAAAACTAGGATTTGAACTAATTTTTACTTGGTCAACTTTTATGCCTTCCAAGTACCAAATTTATCTAGTGCACACATTTAAAACATAAATTCATCGAGTAAAAACACATCCATTTATTATGAAAGTTTTATGTAGAGTATCGAAATATAAAGAGAATATAATTTTTAAGTAATTTACATGAACATTTTCTTCTTTTCAAAAATGTGCAATCATGAAAACTGACTAGTGCACACATTTGTGTCTTCCCTATGATCAAATCTATCTAGTGTACACTATTCAAACCTAATTTTTCAAGGCTAAATGAGATTGTATAATATTTAAAATTTACATGATAATATTAATAATTTATAATAATGTATTAATAAAGGAATTCATATATTATTCCATTCCATGTGTGAAATACACAACATTAAAAATATGCTTTTGCATTGATTTTAATTGGTCATTTTTTGTGTTTCTAGTTTTCTAAATCTAGCCTCTGCACACTTTTCAAACATTTGGTTTTACTATCTAATGAAGCCAAAATTTATTGAATTTTTTTATGGTAGCATCTTGATGATACTAAAATTCAATTTAATTGATATTTAAATAATTGTGACTTCAAATAAAAAGATGTGATGGTTGTAAGTGGATCTTCTAGGAGTTTTGATACTTTTCCAACTTTGACAAGAAAACACAAAAGGGTAGTGTGTAGTGGTTAATTTAATCATTTAAAAAAATAAAATACCTTTTTGTGCATATTTGAAATATATTTATATAAATATAAGCTATGATGGATATTGATTATGTTTTATCCTATGAATTTATCTTTTAGTGTATTTTTAAGGTGTTGATGTGACTATACATAACTGTGTGTTATTTTTTAGGACATACACTTTGATCCACAACTATGTTTTTGATGTCATTTATTTCATTAAAAATCTATATTTTCAATATTTACAATGATGTTATTTTAAAATTGAGAAATATAATATGAAAAACCTATCAATATTTTAGTCATGGGACTATATTTCGTATAGATACTATATGTTTATAATTTTGATACATTTCACCTTTGATAATAAATTAATAATTTTTGATATAATGTTTGTGTAATTCAGCTAAGATAAGTGCATTATTAAAGGTAGGACTTGTCACCAATATTAAATGGAGCTATGACTCATGCATTCAAAGTGTGAAAAATAAATAGAGTAGGAAGAAAACTTGTATAGATGAATGGGATCTTGGGTTGAATGTGGACACTTAGGATATTTTATTACTCCCAATAATTCTATGCCCCTTAAATTTAATTTAAAATTATCAATAAGTATTGTGACATATATTTACTTAGATATGTAGTTCCACACTGATTTTGGGCCTTGATTAGTGCCTATTATTTAATGTTTATAACCCCCTAATGGGTGGGTGGTATTGGATTGAAAATTTATATAAAGACAACCAAAGGAATTAGAAATGATTGGCTCATTAGGGTAGAAAATAGATTAAAAAAATAAACACTTATTTTCTATAATTTATTATTTTTCATATTTAGTTTTACTTGTGAGAAATGATGTTGTGAATTATTTTTTGTAATTTCCATTTTCAAGGTGGATATAAACATTGTTTTTTGTTAAATATATATCAATATAAAGGTTGTGAAGACTATTGTTCACCATCTACACATGTATATGGTGGTTTTATCTTATTTATTCATATCTAAATAACTTAAACTCTTGCATCATGTTTGTTAATGGTTATGTTCATACTGGTCAGGCAACATATTAGTTTCATGTAATTCATCTAAGTCAAATGAATCAAAATTTTTATAGATACAAACATGCTTACATATTTTTATTTTCATTTATCTTTTGATATTTTTTATAAATGTGTTAGAGTAGGTATAATAGATATAAAAGTTACAATCCATGTTTATAATATTTATCTTGATTGCAAACACTTTTCATTATTTTTAATATATTATCAAACTCCTTGTACGTAATGAATAATTATTGAATCATTTTTTTTACCTTGACCAATCAGAATTTATTAATTCTCTAGGCAACATATCTATAAGACTATCATTACCTATCATTTATCTATATATTCCAAGTATGCCCCTTGAAATGGAATAGTTTCACATCAACTATTGAGTTACCCTATATGACAAGACCTAGTAGTAATAAACCTTGGGGAGATTTTGTCTCCTTTCAGGAGAGGTTGGGTGGATTTCCACCCTAAGTAGGTTGGTATGTCAAATGAAAAATCAATATATTGGCAATAAGAAGGTCTATCATGGATAGTTTTGGGTATTTATGATTTATTTTAATTCTTATATTCCATAATTTATGTTTTTTTTTAATCATGTTGGGTGCTTGAAACATACATCAACATATTGGTAGTAATATTTAGGGATTGAATGGAATACCATTTAATATTTATGTTTTATTTTCAATTTTTTTGCTTACCTTTGAAACCACCTATGGCCTTATCTTGGGTTGGTTGAATTTTATTCCATATGAATATATTAGGGTTTTCTCATGAATTTCCTATGAATCCTAACAAATTTTGAGAAAAATATACACATAGAGGAATTCACACTATTTAATACACATATATATGTTTAAATAATCCATCATTTGAATCTATATCTAACATGAAGATGTAGTGTGTCACTTATTTAATGAATATTCTTATTATGGGTACATAGGGTTTCATAATGAACACATTATATCTTGTAATTCATTTGAAATTATATTTATTAACCATTTTATTTTGACTATTGATCCTTATACCCTATATTATCAATTTGATATAGTTTTTAAGGAGCCCTATGAACCCATGATCTCATTTAATAGTTATTTTCATCAAATATATAAGATTTTTAAAGACCCATTTGTATAGATAGAGTTCATTCCTATTTCATTTTATCTTAAAAAATTTGATCCCCTAACTTATATGCTTATTCTCCACATCTAAACTCATATATTTAGAATCAACATATTGAGATGCATTCATTATTAAAAATCAAGATATGTCACATGCGTATGGTGTTGATCAAATTAGTGCATCATAATAGTTGGTTCTCCATACCCAACACACTCAAACTTATTTACCTATACGTTAGCTTATGAATGAATGTGTAGCTTATAATCAAACCTTGTCTCCAACTCATGTCTAATCTAATCTCCCAGTGATAAATGAGAACCTTGTTATGATTTCTAATGCATGTTATTATAATTATTCAAATTTTAATCAATAAGATGTTTTACCTTGTTCTAGTGATCAACTATATTTTGGTGATTTTACTAATGAATTATCATTTGCTATAGGAGATAATTTACAAAAAAATAATGGGATGACATATGGGACTACATTTTTGGGCCCAAAATTTGGAGTTTATAGATACATAAATGAGCTTAATTCACAAGTAATAATGATGAAAAAATTTATCCCATTCAAAAATCAAGAACCAATCCTTAATATTAGTGATGATGATGATTCTGATGATGAAGAGATAGTAGTTATTTCAAACAAGTTCCCACATGAAGATCCAAGTAGTAAAGAGATGTTTGCAGAAGATGAAGAATCAAGTACTTATTGTAATCAGCCTAAAGATGAAATAGAAGAGTTGGATCAAATAGATGAAAAAGATGCATTCCATGCATCTAAAATATATATGTCATATGTTATTTATCCTACATTTGACAATCTAGTTCCACAAGATCAAAAACTTGATGATAATGTATTGATGCCTATCCCCTCATTATAAATGGATCAAGTAGAAGAGAACCAAGTAGTTGTCCTTGCATTGAAAAAATTATATTTTTTGAAGGATCATAAAAATTGGGATTATAGCCACCATGAGATTTACTCAATAACATACATATATGTAGTCATATAAAATGTCACTTGAGTGCAATGAGTTTTACTTAGGACCACTCATCCCTAGCCCTAAACCTATATTAGGTCCTCCTTTGACACTTATCCAAATTTCATATGGGCCTCACACATCCTTAGATATCTCAAAATTAGTCCCACCACTAGGGATTTAGGCCCCTAGTACATTAGGCTATACCACCTACATACTAGTGTTTGTACTTAGACACTAGCACCTCTATTTAGTGTCCCAATTTTAGTGCTAATGTCCCTTACCTAATTTCAACCCCCACATATATCATTTCAATTCCTGATATACTTATGATCATCCTAGACTTATTATAAACCCCACATAAGCACCAAATCAATATAAGTACATGATTTTTATCCCTTTATCAACTATATGGTAATCAAATACAAAATACACAAACAAGATTAGAATAAGTTGTGTAAATCCAAGGTTATTGATCCCTATTCTATCATACTTAAGTATATGGTCATCTAAAACCATCCTAATCCCAAAATACATAGATTTCTAGTCTCAATACTCATTAAAATAACTTAAGTTGACACTCATACTAGAATTCAATTTAACTTGCGACAAACAATTAGGCAGGACAACTATATTAGTCTTGATCCCTCCTTAAAGTATTGGTATTTAAGAGAATCTCAACATAACAAGGTGTTGAGGATGTCTAACCTAACTAGCTAACATCACACTTTTACTACTTGTACCACTCCAATAAACTAAAAACATAAAGGTATAGGTTTTTCTCCTAAATCATCTCAAAACCATGAAAAAACAATGAATTAGAGCTCATCCATGTAGGTATATATAGGTTTCAATTAGTCAAAGGTACACCTATAAGATTATACAACTTTTTGCACTAGGACATTAACACTAAAAGTAAGACATTAACACCCTAGCACTAATATCTAAGGTACAATGTTATTATCTAGGAGGGTTTTTTACACTTGGACCCTATTCACAACACTCATATTTACTCCCACACTAGTTTTCAGCCTCAAGATCATTAATCTCAAATAGTTTATAGCTATGTACTTATTAGTTTCATTTGTTGTTATTTTAGAAAAATCATATTAGGTTAATTATTACACAAATTAGTGGATATATTTATTTCATATTTTTACCCTTATTTAATATAATCATACCCTTTAAAAACCTAAGACTTAAACTACATAAATCCTTAGAAGTTAAATAATTTGGTGAACCTGAGTTACTTCAAACACTATCTAAACCCTATATTTAGATTTTCTAAGGGTTTGTATCCTTTTATTTTTTATGCTCAAAATTTAATTCTAGAATATAAATCTAATTTATTATTTTATTTTAAAAATATTTAATAGATTAAATTTCTTAAAAGGTTAAAAATATACATCATTTTATTTTCCTTCTTTCAAACTTAAAATGGCAAAATTCAATAATTGATTTGATGAGACATATAAGAGATAATTAGAAGATTTCATCTAAAAACATTAAGATATGCATGATTACCTTATCAATATTTTACATAAATAGGTTTAGAAATACAATAATGGTAAATCCTATACCCCCCAAATGCCAATATTGTTACACCTACTTTGGAGGCAACTCAAAATGTACAACAATATTTGGTAACTCAACAACCTTCAATAATGGAAAAACCTTTTGTGGCTAGATCCTCCTCTCCATATGTAAAATACCTTATACATGAGATCCATGATATATATTATAAGGTGTTAGATATTTATAAAGTTTTTATTAGTCCATCTTATGTCTTGGATACTCATGTTATTTTACATACACCTTTAGCACATCATATAGCGAAAAATCCTACACCATCCAATTTTTTGGCACCCAAGCTTACATTGTATGATGGTGTTTTAACCTTTTAAGACATAAAAAGTGTAAATACTATTTTATTAAAGGGTTGAGTATACAAATAATCTTAAATGAAAATTAGAAATAAATAATTAGTTAAAACTTTCCCAAAATAGTAAGTGTGAAGAGAAAGAGTACTTATCTAGAATAAAAAAAAGTCTTTATGTGGATTAGGGAGTTGAAATAGGCTAGATAAATAGGTAAACACCTTTTTGTTTATGACTATGGTTAGAATTTAATATTATAAATTATCACCAATATCAATATAGTATATTCATGTGTTGTTAGTATCTAATTATGGTATTAGTGTCCCTCTGGTAGGAATTGTCTAGAACTTTCAAGGAAGTTATGAGAGATTATGGGGGTCATGTAGGTAGTTTTGCATCATTTGAGATATTTCATGTGTCACTATTTTAGTTTAATCTCTTTAAAAACCCTAATAATTACCTACACACATGAAGAAATAACTAGATCAAATGAAAAAAAGGAAAAATATTAGTTGTGGGATGTTATGATTACATAGAGTAAAACCCCTATTGTCCTAACCAATACCTATGTTAACCCTAATTCTAGGGATTTTAGATCATATATACTTATACCTTAGGGAATATTCATAATCAACTTGAATGGTATACTAGAAATACCTTCGCTTAGGCCCTTTTTTAATCAAACATGTAATGTCTAAATGTGAGTTGATTAGTATGTAGAGTATTGAGTTATACTATTAACTTATTTTATGGAATTACATGCCAAAAAAGTAATTGTTAGATCTAAAATGCCTTGTGAGGATATTTATATAGAAGTAAATTTGATTTGAATATTAGATTTTGTTTATTGCCTAACAAGTTGTAAAAGAGGGATTAAAAACATAAAATAAGGATCAAGATAGGGTTAATACTAAAACAAAAGCGAAAATTACCATTAGACACTAGATCCATAAGTAGACACTAGCATCACATCGCACTACTATCCTAAAAATAGTGATAGTGTCCTAAGCCTAAAATGGAGTTAATACCAAGTAATATAGGCTATGGGGTCTTATGACTAGGAGGAGGTGATTTAGGACCAATAGGGGTGCAACAGATAGGGATAGTAATACATAATAAATATCAAAAGGCTCAAAATGATCATTTAAACAAGGATTTTATTCATCACTAAGACCTTCATGTGAAATACCAATAAAATACATAGTACTCGTGGTTTCTTGACCAAATTAGTGTGTTTCCATTTACCCACCTTTTGTTCTAGTAATGTAATGAGATGAAAGTACTAGAGTAATATAAAAAGAGGAACACATACCTGTACTTACTTGTGTGGATGTGTTTTATACCTATCCCACTTCTTGGCTAGAGAAGTGGACATGATCTCGAGTGAAGTATGCAAAAAGGAAATCCATAGTGTGGATGTCCTTTATACTTAATATAAATTGTTCACTAAATCATGAAGAACAAAACCTTGATTTATCCTCATCCTAATATTTGTACTAAATATAAGTATTTATATTGAATGTGTGAAGAGACAAGGCTTGATTTCCCCAACTTTAATATCTAAACTGATTTTGGGTATGTAAATAGCATGTATAGAGAGACAAGGCTTAATTTTAACCACTTTGATATTTGAACTAAATCTAGATATGTAAACTAGGTCTCATGGAATTCTATGAATCAAATGTTGCATATGGTCTTCTGACCTAAATTGGTGAAAACTTGGTGATATCCTAGTGATGATACTAGGTGTAACTTGATAATCTAAAAATAGAGATCAAGGATGTGTTCTCTACATCACAACCCCTAATCCTTATCTCTGAGCAATATGGTTGTGTATCTGGACATCTTTATATCTAAGTAAATCTATATATTTAAGTAACGTAGTTGTGTATCTAAACATTTATATATCTAAGTGAACTTATATATTTGAGTCAAAATAGTATATCTATGTAGTTGTATTTAGGTAGACCTATTTATCTAAATAGACCTTTGCATATGAGTATATTTATATCAATGTAGATATGTGTATCTAAATATATGTATATCTATGTAGACTTGTGTATCTAACTAGATATATATGAGTAGGCTTGTGTATCTATGTGAATCTATGTATCTGAATAGTTTTATATCTTTGTATACTTACCTATCTAAATCTATATCTGATTAGACTATATATTTGTGTGAACCTGTGCATCTATATATGTGTATATCTTTTTAGATTGTACATGTATCTAAACCTATGTATATATATGTATACATGCGTGTCTAAATAGTTGTATTTGAGTAGGCCTATGTATTTATGTAAACTTGTGTGTCTAAATATTTTTATATCTATATAGACCTATGTGTCTAAATCTATATCTGAATGAACCTATGTTCATGAACCTCTATATGTATGAGGTGATCTATGTTTATTTTAATATTTTTTGTGATACATTTGAGACTTTGGTGAGGGTGTATAACCAAATGTGGTAATGATCTATTGTATCAATGTTAATTAGCTGGTGTGATATTGTTTTAAATTTGAATAGTTTGTTTATTGTGATGGAGTTGATTGTTGAAATTGGTAATATGATAAACATTTAATCTATAGTGAGTTTATTATGTAAATATCATTTTTTTCATTTTGTAGAGTTAAAATTGATTAGGATACTAGTTTAACCAATAGAGGGTGAGGAACATTGATGTAAAGTCTCATGTTCAAGAGATGATTCATAAATTAGAGTTACAATTATCAAGATATTGTGCTTCCAATAATTTGACATTAGTTGGTGAAATTGGCATGCAAGGTCAACCATAATAAGGTGTAGTTGATTTTTTTTTGAATTCATTTAAAGAATTTGAATTGAGAATAATTATTTGTTTGAGGTAGAGAATATGCTGAGGAGATGAGGAGCCACTTTGACCTAATATGAGGAGGTAGAGGCATGAATCTAGGCTGAGAAGGAGGTTACCTTGGTAAGGAGCCCATACTAATTCTTCTTGTTGTCACTTTTAATGAATTTAATACTATTTTTATTGAAAATATAATAATTTTAGGGCCTGGTTGGGGATATTGGTGCTTTTGTCTTAATATGGGCACTATTATGTAGGACATAGCACTAGTGCCTATGGTATAGTGTTATTGTCCAACATTATTATCATGTATGTAGTGATAGTGTCCATTAGGCTTGATTTGTAATGTTGATTATTGTTGACTTTTTTTGATGCATGTTGTTGTCTATTGGTTTGATATTTTACATTATTGATGCTATATTTAGTTGTACTTTTATAAGATAATGCATTTATGAGAGAGTTTCAATCTAGTTAGATGATGGATACCCTATGAGGTCTACCTACATTGGATGTTAAGATGGTTGTGCTTGAGAGAGAAGGTTTAAAACATGTGGAATTCTTAAAGTAGATGCCCTAGGATAAACATATGATGATAACTCTATGTGAGAAATGGGGTATAGATACCTATATTTTTTGGATACCTACTAGGGAGATGATTATTACCCTGGAGGACGTGTAAACTATATTATAGATACGTATTTTTGGGAAGAGATTCATAGTATAGGATGATACTAGTGATCAGACTATACAATAAGATTTTATTTATGTATTTTCTATGTTCATAGGGACACATCATATAAGGAGCCATATCAATATACTATTGACATTGATTATCATTGTCGATGTTTCATGATTATGAAATTTCTTAATTATTTTATTATCTTCATTTGTGGTTGTATGAGGGAGTGGGGCATCATCTACTATAGTATGCATGAGATAGTATAGGATATAGAGGAACATGGTACTATATATTTATGTATTTGGATGATGATAGACAATCTATACTAGGATTTATACAATTTCATGTAGGAGATGTGTGGAAGAGGGATTGGATCATTTACATTATTATATTATTAAGTGTATGAGCACATAACATGAGTAGAACTATGTTAGGGTGTGGAGCTAAAAGCTTCACCAAGGAGCATACATAAAACAGGTTCGGGTCTACACAGATGCCGACGTCGGTCAGGAGTGACCGACGTCGGTTAGTAGCAGTTGTAGAGGCGCCGACGTCGGTGATAGGGTCGGCCGGCGACGGTCACAGGCGAACAGGCAGGAACCGACGTCGGTTACCTGCGTGTCCAAAAATCTATTTTCGTGGACAGCAGCGAGTGTTTGCATGATAAGTTTGAGTCGTGGACTCAAGCTTGCGTCTCTATTATTAGCAATATTATTTTTAGAGCCCTTGTTCAAGAGGCTTAACTGTTTGTTGTAAGAGCATGCTCAAGTTTCCTATTTTCTATATGTAGGAAGATCTTCTTAGCTTAGAATTGTAGATTGTAGAATGAGTGTATAACTGTAAGAGTAGAACATTGTGAATGTTTGAAGGACAGTATAGAGTTGCATCAATCCAGGTTGTTGGATTTGAATGTACTTGAGAGTGAGCTCTTGAGGAATAGAGATCTAGTGAGAGATCTTGTGTGCATCTGAGAGAGGTGTGGAAGAACGAAGTTTCTTCAAATTGTATTCCTATTGTAAAGAGTTTCAATACAAGTTTTTAGGGTGTTTTCTTGTATATCTTGTTCTGTGCTATTTATCATTTCAGTTACTTATCTATCTGATTTATTTCCACATTTATTGCTTTCACAAGTGTAATCTATTGTTGGTTTAATCCCCCAACAAGTGGTATCAGAGCCTTGGTTACAGGTTACAGGTTACAGGTTGCTCACAGGGTTTCTGCAGGAATTTCTGTTTGAGTGGGAGAAGCAATGGCAGAAGAAAGTAAGCTGAGAATGGAAAAGTTTAATGGCAAGAACTACCAACATTGGAGAATGCAGATAGAGGACTATCTGTATCAGAAGGATCTCTACTTACCGTTAGGTGGGATAGCAAAGAAGCCCAAGGACATGGAGGATGAAGAATGGGAAGTTCTTGACAGAAAGGCTCTTGGGTCTATAAGACTGAGTCTGGCCTCCACTGTGATATCTAATTTGTCACAGGGAAAAACAACGGTAGAGTTGATGACCACGTTAGCAAATATGTATGAAAAACCCTCAGCTTCAAATAAGGTATATCTTATGAAGCAATTATTTAATTTGCATATGAATGAAGGTGGATCTGTTTCTACTCATCTGAATGATTTCAATGGAATTGTTAATCAGTTAAGTTCTATCAATATTGTATTTGAAGATGAAATAAAAGCTCTTTTGATATTATGTTCTTTGCCTGAAAGCTGGCATGGCTTAGTAATGGCAGTTTCTAATACTGCATCTGCATCAAATATTTTGAAAGTAGAGGATGTGGTTAGTGTTATCTTGAATGAGGAAATACGCAGGAAAAGCACAGAAGAGACATCTGGGAACGCTTTAAATTTTGAGAGCAGGGGAAGGCAAAAATAAAAGAGCAAGAGGAGATCAAGATCTAAGTCTAAGGTGAGAGGAAGATCCAAATCCAGGAATGGCAGGAAGCCACAATGCTGGAACTATGGAAAGATGGGGCACATAAGCAGAGATTGTTGGTCAAAGCCCAAGGAGGACAACCAACACGAAGGAAAGGAAGAAGCCAAGGTTGCAGGTATTACACAGGATGCTTTAATTTTCTCTTTGCATAATAAACATAGAATCTTGGGTATTAGATTCTGGTGCATCTTTTCATGCTACCCCTAACAGAGAGTATTTCAGTGACTATATCCATGGAGATTTTGGAATAGTGTACTTAGGGGATGACGAGCCTTGTAAGATTATTGGCAAAGGTAAAGTACAGCTGAAGATGCAGAATGGCAACACATGGGTGTTGAGAGAAGTGATGCATGTTCCTAGTTTGAAGAGAAATTTGATTTTTGCAGGTAAGCTAGGTGATGAGGGTTGTACAGTAACTCTCACAGCAGATTCTTGGAAGGTGACCAAGGGTGCACTAGTTATGGCCAGAGGTAAGAGAGAAGGTACTCTCTACTTGTGTAATTGTGTTACTAACAAATCTCCTTCAGTTTTATCTACTTCAGGTGTGGATTGTAAATTGTGGCACTCAAGGCTTGGCCACATGAGTGAGAAGGGGATGTCAATACTTAAGTCTAAAGGTATGCTTTCAGATTTGAAAAGTATGGATCTAGAATTTTGTGAGCATTGTGTATTTGGAAAACAGAAAAGGGTTAGTTTTCTCAAGACTAGGTCTACTAAGAAAAGGCAGAAGTTGCAGCTTGTTCACACAGATGTGTGGGGACCGGCTCAGGTAGCCTCTATTGGCGGATCACGGTACTATGTTACATTCATAGATGACGCCACAAGAAAGGTATGGATCTACTGTATTAAAAAGAAATCTGATGTTTTTGAGACTTTTAAGTTTTGGAAGGCTATGGTTGAGAATGAAACAGGCAGAAAGTTAAAGTGCCTGAGATCTGATAATGGCGGTGAGTTCTGCAGTCTTAAGTTCAAATTGTATTGTTATACACAAGGAATCCGTAGGCAAAGGACGGTTCTAAGGACACCTCAACAGAATGGTATTGCTGAAAGGATGAACAAAACTATCATGGAGCATGCAAGATGTATGAGATTGCATGCAGGGTTGCCCTTAGAGTTTTGGGCAGAAGCAGTTGACACCGCAGTGTACCTGATTAATAGAGGACCCTCTACAGCTCTGGATGGTGGAATTCCAGAAGAGGCATGGATAGGTAAAAAGGTAGATCTCTCATATCTCAAAGTTTTTGGTAGTGAAGCCTTTGTGCATATAGATAAGGAAAATAGAAAGAAGCTTGATCCTAAGTCTATGAGGTGCACATTTATAGGCTATGGCTCAGATGATTTTGGTTTCAGATTTTGGAATCTAGGAACTAATAAGGTAATCAAGAGCCGTGATGTTGTTTTCAATGAAAGAGTGATGTACAGTGATCAGATAAGGAAGCTGGATCAATCTGGGCAGAGCAATAGTGAATTGGACGAAGTTATGGTCCAAAATGAGCTCGCGGGAAAAAGAAATAATCACTTGCAGGAAAACACAGAGACCGACATCGGCAGGTTTGGAACCGACGTCGACAGTACAGAAATCGATGTCGGTCATACAGAGACCGACGTCGGCAGACCAGGCACCGAGGTCGGTCAGGTAGAACCAACGACGGTGAGTGACAGGTCTACAGGTGGCCGAGGTCGGTCACTGTCAGAAAATTTGGGTGGACAGATTGTTGAAAACAAGTCCAAGACACCCACCAGGAGGTCTGAAAGGGTAAGTAAGCCTCCAATTAGATATTCTCCTTCCTTATATTATTTATTGCTAACTGATGGTGGAGAACTAGAGAGTTTTGAAGAAGCATTATAGGTGGAGTCCAGGAGTAAGTGGGAGCGTGGCATGGTTGAGGAGATGGAGTCCTTAAGAGAGAACCAAACATGGGATTTGGTTGAATTGCCAGCTGGTAAGAGAACATTGAAGAATAGATGGACCTACAGGTTGAAGGAAAGTGAGGATGGTCAGATGTGATATAAGGCCAGATTAGTGGTAAAAGGATTTGCACAAAAGCCAGGTATTGACTTTGGTGAAATTTTTTCTCCGGTTGTTAAGATGACTTCTATAAGGGTTGTATTGTCTTTGGTTGCTTTTGAGGATTTGCATCTCGAACAGCTAGATGTTAAGACATCATTTCTTCATGGAGATTTGGATGAGGAAATCTACATGGAACAGCCAGAAGGTTTCGAGGTCAAGGGTAAGGAGAAGTTTGTGTGCAGGTTAAAGAAAAGCTTGTATGGCCTCAAGCAAGCTCCAAGGCAATGGTACTTGAAATTTGACAGGTTTATGACTGAGCATGGCTACAGTAGGTGTCAATCAGACCATTGTGTATATTTCAAGAGATTTGATAATGGTAGATATATTATTCTATTGTTGTATGTAGATGACATGCTGGTTGCAGGGTCTCACATGCAGGATATCTCTGAGCTTAAGGAGAAGTTAGCTCAAAAGTTTGCCATGAAGGATTTGGGAGCAGCGAAGAAGATCCTTGGCATGAGCATTAGGAGAGACAGAAAAAATCACAGGTTGATATTGTCTCAAGAAGATTATGTGAACAAGGTGTTGGAGAGGTTTAATATGCAGGATGCAAAACCGGTAAGTACACCTATGGCTGGACACTTTAAGCTAAGCAAAGAACAATGTCCCAATTCACATGATGAGGTAGAGTACATGAGTACAGTTCCATATTCTTCTGCAGTAGGGAGTTTGATGTATGCAATGGTGTGTACTAGACCAGATATTGCCCAAGCAGTGGGAGTAGTAAGTAAGTATATGGCCAATCCAGGAAAGGAACATTGGAAAGCGGTTCAATGGATCCTTAGATATCTGAGAGGAACCAGCAGTAAGCATTTGTGCTATGGAGGTTCAGGTACTTCTCTACATGGTTATGTAGATTCAGATATGGCAGGGGATTTGGATGGCAGGAGGAGCACCACAGGGTATGTTTTTACTGTAGGTGGAACAGCGGTTAGTTGGATATCTAAGTTGCAGAAGGTTGTAGCCTTGTCAACTACAGAAGCAGAATATATTGCAGCTACAAAATCTAGCAAGGAGATGATATGGATGACACGGTTCATGGAAGAGCTTGGAAGGGAGCATGGGAGTTGCAGATTGTATAGTGACAGTCAGAGTGCAATCCATTTGGCCAAGAACTCAGCCTTTCACTCTAGAACCAAGCACATACAGCTAAGGTACCACTTCATACGGCAGGTATTGGAAGATGGTGAGTTGAAGCTGGAGAAAATCCATACAGACAAGAATCCTGCTGATATGCTAACAAAGCCGGTTACGATGGAGAAGTTAAATCTTCATTCAACTTCTATTGGTCTTCATGATTGAGTTGAAGATGGAGGAGCTAGAAGATGATGCTGTACAGGTTGGTGCAGCTGGTTTATCTCCAAGTGGGAGATTGTTAGGGTGTGGAGCTAAAAGCTTCACCAAGGAGCATACTTAAAACAGGTTCGGGTCTACACAGATGCCGGTGTCGGTCAGGAGTGACCGACATCGGTTAGTAGCAGTTGCAGAGGCACCGATGTCGGCGATAGGGTCGGCTGGCGATGGTCACAAGCGAACAGGCAGGAACTGACGTCGGTTACCTGCGTGTCCAGAAATCTATTTCCGTGGACAGCAGCGAGTGTTTGCATGATAAGTTTGAGTCATGGACTCAAGCTTGCGTCTCTATTATTAGCAATATTATTTTTAGAGCCCTTGTTCAAGAGGCTTAACTATTTGTTGTAAGAGCATGCTCAAGTTTCCTATTTTCTATATGTAGGAAGATCTTCTTAGCTTAGAGTTGTAGATTGTAGAATGAGTGTATAACTGTAAGAGTAGAACATTGTGAATGTTTGAAGGATAGTACAGAGTTGCATCAATCCAGGTTGTTGGATTTGAGTGTACTTGAGAGTGAGCTCTTGAGGAATAGAGATCTAGTGAGAGATCTTGTTTGCATCTGAGAGAGGTGTGGAAGAATGAAGTTTCTTCAAATTGTATTCCTATTGTAAAGAGTTTCAATACAAGTTTTCAAGGTGTTTTCTTGTATATCTTGTTCTGTGCTATTTATCATTTCAGTTACTTATCTATCTGATTTATTTCCACTTTTATTGCTTTCACAAGTGTAATCTATTGTTGGTTTGATCCCCCAACAAACTATGTTTCATTTATGAGATTATTGGGCCAACTCACATTCATGTGTGAAGAGGTGGAATGAGATGATTCATGTGCATAGTAGGAGCATGATGTAGTGTCAACATGTGCTAGATATTTGAAAAACTAGAGATTATCTAGAGGCCCTACATGGGTTATGAGGGATGGTTTGAGGATGGTCCTTAGCTTATAAAGATTCAAGTGAGTTTTTGGATGCATGACTATCAATTTAATGTGTATGATTTGTTCTAGTATGATCATGTTACATGATATTTTAGTTTGGTATAGGATGTGCCACCAACACCAGTGGTGTGGTTAAGGAGTTCTCAAGCTCCTATGAGGCTAGGTAGTAGGCTTAGGCCGTTAGCTATTGATATAACATTGATTCATTTGATGCATAAATATTATGTGATTGACATACCATATGTAGATGATGAAAGAGTTGTTAGTGCCTATACATCTTGGTGGAGAGATCATAGATGGGCACTTTTATTTCTAAGGGGTGGGATTGTCATAGAGGATGTACTATATGTGGATTTTTCTAGGGATATCTATGGTAAGATTTTATTGTTTTTTTGTACATTCTATGTATTTGGTTACTCATTTACATAATTAGGAATCTAATGTATTATGTGGGTATGTGTAGGTTTAGGTGATGATGAGTACTATGAGATTATCATCAAGTTCACACTTTTCATATTAACAAAACATATTCATGTGATCTAGGAATTTGACTCAAGAGAGGATGGTTAGTATGGTGTTAGTTTGAAAATGAAAACAATGTGAAATAAATATACTAATATAATAACATCTCTATTCCTAAACACTAGGGAGAGCTTAGTTAACAATCATATATAAAACACATAACTAAAATGCAAAACAAAACTCTTTTACCTTCCTTGGATGCTCCAAAATTCTTGTTGTGGTGGCTTGCTCAGCTTGTGATCATGAAGTCCTTGACAATGGAAGATTAACAACCTCTATGTCTCCTTGGTACCTTTGGCATGTGGCTTGTCTTGACTTGGAATTAATTTTTCATTATAACTCTAGTTTCTTAAAGCTTTTTGGAACCAATCCTGCATTACAACTTTACACTAATTCAACTTAGAAATGATGTTGTGAGGCCTCTTATTTATAGATTTTTGGATTTGATAAGAATCAACCTCAGCTATCCATCTCAATATTGAGATGTGTGGTTGAGGATTAATTCAATTTTTCAATTAAAATTTGTAATTATCCTCATCGTGGCATTGGAAAAAGGGGAAATTAAGAGGCATGGAGGGCATGAATCTAATATTTGTGGCATTTATGGCCTAGGGATGTCTTCTTAAGAAATGAGGTCACTTGATTATGCAGATATTCAATATTCATTTCCAAAACAAATTAGTCAACAAGTCTCCATGGAATTCTTGATTAGGCCTTGATTCTGGTTAACTAGATTTTAAGCATGATTAAGCACATTATGCACAAATTACTCAAATTGATCAAAATTCCTTGTTATTGGTCCTAGATTTTATTAGATTTAAATTAGAATTCCACCTTAGATGCATTGGATACGTATTCCCATTTAGGATTTTTCCAACAATAAATAATAAAGGAATGAGTCTTATGTAAAATTTTTGATAGGAAAGAGTAGTCCAGAGCAGATAGGTGCAAATTTGGCATTTTTACTCAAAATGAACTGATCAAAGTTAGCCCACCCATATATTTCATTGCCCCATTTAGGGATACCTTAGTCTAAATCAGCACTTGAATATGTTAGTTTCACATCATTTAGCATGTTTTAGTATTTTAAGGCCAAATTGTGCATTTCAGATGGAAACTAGCCAAAAGCTTAAATGGAGGTTATCGATGGCTAGTTTTAGGTGTCTATAGTTTGCCTTGTTTGGGAAGACATTAAAATCTATAGGCAAAGCAATATCTTCAAAAATAATGAGATATGGCCTATATGCCAAAAAGGAAGATGATGATGGTTGAATAACAAAGCTCTAAATGGTTTTTGGGAAGCTTATGATGATTCCCCCTTGAGGGAGGGGCTATCACATTTGTTGATGGATGATCCCTGAAAAAGAAACAAGAAGAAAGGCGGAATTAATCCATGGTTGAGATTAATCCAAATGATAAAATTCTTTCATGGATTGATGTAAAAAGGATGTTGATTTTCCCAAAGGTGATTATAAATAGGAATAAGCGTCAAAATAATGGTTTTTGCATAAGTGGTTATAATCATTAAGAGGACATAGATTAGATAAAGATGATTGTCTCCCAATTGAGGTTGATTAGCAAGCATAACTCAAGGATATAACCTAGAATATAGATTAAATATGAGTTGGCACAAAATGATGAAAGAGATGGATAGAGGAATAAGATTGATAAGTGTGAATGATTCAGTTGTACCTATCAATGAGGAGATGCTCATCCTGATTAAAAATGATATAAATAGATGGTCAAATGAGTTAATATTGATCAAGGGTGGGATAGAAAGATTTGTCAAGGTGACAAGGAGAAACTTTTGTAGCTCCATTGATTATAGATCTTCGTGAATCTAATTTTTGTTGTAGCATGTGATGGTAGGCTTCATGATATAATACCATGAAGACTTGGCCATAACATGGATAAGGACTAACTCCTAATCAAATAAACAATCAAAAAATAGTACACCAATGATAAAAACCATGATGATAATATTGACATATGAATATGGATAGACTCAAGAATAATGTGCTCAAGGAATCACCCAATGAACACATATAGACTGAGTCAAGGCAATAGTTTTGAAAGAAAATTAAATAGGAAAGAGAACAAACATATAAACAAATAAATAAATAAAAAAACAAATAACTAACTTGAAATAAATAAACAAATAGAAATCTTGGAAATAAAAGCAAAAGAAAGCATCCTAACAATGACAATGCCCTAGTAAGATAGATCGAGGATAAATAACTAGACCTAAATAGGAAAACTGTTTTTGGATTTTTGAAATGTTTTAAATGTTTTTGGAATTTTGAGTTATCTTAACTCATTAGAGAATGACAAGATACCTTCTCATAAAATGGTGAGACTATTTGGCTTAGGTTGCTCACAAAATAGCAAGACTGTATGGAAAGGGGGACTGAGATGACCTCAAAATGAATTGAGCATAACCCACATAGTCCCAAAATGACCTTAATTCATAGTAATTCCATCCACACAAAAAGTGGGTAAAAAACCAACTAGGTCCCAACAAGTTCTCAAATCCAGCAAATGGTCAATCAAATAAAAATAGCGATGGCATGGTGATGTAGCAATGCATGAAAAATAAGTATTGCCCCTAGTTTGCTCATATGAAATTATAACAAGGATACAAAGATAGTTTAATGATACTAATTTGCCCATAGGTGGTTAAAGTTAGTAACAAGACTAGTGAGATATTTATTTGCCCATAGGTACTTATAATTAGGTTCAAATAAACAAATGTGGATATAGGATAAAAAATATCTTGCCAAATAAAATATCACACTACTTTCATAGACTATCATTAGGAACCTAGATTGGTTTTATTGTTGAAACTTGATTGGAATCCTCTCATAAAAAGTGTAGGATGAAAAAAAATAACCAAGATCAAAATAGTATTGGGTAGGATGAGTAAAAATAGGCTTTGGTCTAGATAGGAATGGAATGATAGGATGGTATGGTATTACTTTAAAATAATGATGGTTTTGATAGATTGGATAAAATGGTAAGAGGATCTGCCACAAGTGATGGGGTGAATGGTTGTGTAATTTTATAATGGAAAATGGATATGTAACAATGGTAATGGCATGGTACATGTTTTTATCCTGGGTGTGGTTTTCTATTCTATTATTCCTATTGAGATGGAGATGCATGTCATAATCAACAAATGATACACATAAAATACTTGATCATGCTAATTTCTATCCTACACCTCATCTAAATAACTAATCTATCAAGAATGGCCTATAGATTTAGTTACCAAGGATGCTTTCACGATATTTGTTAGTCATTGATTATGATTCCTTCAAGCATCAAGGCAATGTATCTTTGTAGCCTCTGGAAAGGAAAGTATAACCATGGATGGTAAATAGGGACAAATAATGGATGGTAGGTTTGTTTGTGAAATGGAATGGTAGATGATAATGGAATGTGGAATGGTGGGGAAACAAATAAAGATCAAGACTTTTAGTCACACATAATGTTGTTGATGATGGATTCAACATAACTTTAGTTGTAGTGGGGATAAAAACTTTTTCTCTCAATAAGACCATTAAACTTTTTTGTTGTTTGGGCCTAAGAGTAGCTACCATCTGATTAGGTTATAGATAGGAAGCTATTTTGATTTGATATTTCAATTTGATTTGATCAAGTAGTGATGAAATTTTGTGCTTAGCTATTGGTACCTCAATGAGGTTTTCACCAATGAAGTTGTCTTTATTGTCCCATAACACCTTCAAGAAGGTTTCACTAAGGAATGTTAACTTTTGACTTTGATTGTCTTCTAGAACTTCCAAAAAAGTCTCAGTAGAAGATGTTGAGTTTGGACTTGGATTATCCCCTAGCATGTTTGAAAATGTCCCTCTAAGAGAGTGTTTTTTCTGCTACATGAATGTTATGTTGGCCTCTTTACTCTTCTTTAACTGTTATGTCACCATGTATGTAGCTCAGTAAAGTGCAATTCTATCCATCCCAATCGATACTTGTGGGAGATGGAATGTCAATAATATGGCTATTTTTGGTTGATGGTAATGGCTTTTGGAATGGTAATGGAATGGGGAGAGGTTGCACAATCCTCACAAAAGATACTAGGAGAACTTGTGTCGATGCTAAAGTAATCATCCTCAAAAACCATAAAAGGATAAAATATTTATTCAAATTGATCTATGAGGCATGTGTAATCAGTGTTTTAATAGTCATGAACATATTATAAATCTAAATCTAATTCTACCTCAAGGGACTCTAAATCTAATGTTGAGACTGATGTCAATTCTAATTCTGATGCTAAATCTAATGTTAGTTCAAGAATATAACTTGACTCTAATTTTGATTATTCATCTAATGGGCACTTTGTTACAATGATGTCTTTTTGAATGCTTAGTATTAGACAAGTAATAGCTTAAGATGGCATAATGGGCTCCACAAAAATTAGTTTGTCAAAGTGAGACTCCTCTAGGATGGTAAATAGGTCAAGAGACAAATCCTCAAAGACTAGCTTCTCCATACAAGGCTCTTGAAAAATAGGGACATGATTGAGGTGATGATTTGTCCAAAGGAAGTTATAATCATTAAGAAGTGACTCAACATAGACTAGCTCATCAGAGTGAGACTCTTCAATAATTGGTATAATATTAATAGGTAATTTATCATAGGTTGACTTATCACAAATGGTTGATTCAACAAAAACAACTAATATTGGTTGGCTCTCTTAGCCTTCATTTCTAATGAGTTAAAAAATACCATTTTTGAACACAAATTATTCTTCAAATGATTAGATCGATTGAGGTTTGGTTGGGATCATTACTATATGAGAAATGACTTAATGTTGGATAATGGTATGGCCTTGTGGATCATGATTGATCATATTATCCAAAGGAAAATGTCTTGATATGGTAATGATAAGGTATTATGGGGCTTGATTTCTCACACAAGCTAAAGGACTAGGTCTTAGAATGATGAAGGGGTGTTGTGGATCTTAGTTTCTCACACAAACCAAAGGATGAGGACTTGGTATAGAAATGGTTGGACATTGTGGAGCTTGGTTGCTTGTACAAACCAAAGGATGAGGTCTTGGTATAGGAATGATATTCCTTGGATATTGCAAAGCTTGATAGCTTGTATAATCCAAAGGATCATTAGGGGTAGTTTATGATTAGATAGCAAAAGGACATCATGAAATTTGATTGCTTGTATAATTAAAAGCATCCAAGTATTCCTCATAAACCATATCATCCTAGTCATGAGTTGGTTCATAAGCTATTTCTTAATTGTGTTCTATGTACTAATTATTAAAAAGAGGGTATGGATTTATATTCCAAACAACATTATCTATAGTTGGGTCTTAAAATTATTATTCACATGCCTCTTCATACCAATCAAGGTCTTGATTTGGATCGTAAGTTGCATCGTGTCTTTGTTCCCATGAATGATTAATATGAGGTGGATAGAAATCTATCTCACAAATCATATATACATCATTGGGGTCTTGAAAAAATCCATAAAAGTCATTTCATGTGGCCATTATATCATAAGGTAGATTGGAAGTGACTCAACCATAAGTGTAGCAAGACATATCCATGTAAATGATGAAAGTTTTGAAATAAAAAGGCTCAGGGTTCTACAAACTTTGAAACTATGTCTAAAGGAAAAATGGTTCAAACTTGGTATAACTTGGTCAAAAGGTGGATTTGTATCTCCAATATGGTCTAAAAGTGGATCTGTATATCCAAAATGATTTGTGCTAAGACTTGGCATAAAATAACATAACATCAAATTTCTAATGTCAAATGTCATATGCATAAAAGTTCAAGTGTCTAAATAAAAACCAGCATGTCAAAGGTCTAGGTAAAAGTGTTACAAACAAGGTCTAAACTAGGAAAGGGAAAGGTTGAGTTGCTAGGTGTTTTGTCCAAACACAAAGTCAAAAGCTAGGCTCAAACAAATAGGCATGCTAGGACTTTTGGCCAAATGGCATCAAAAGCTAGACTTGAAATAAATATTAATGTGATTTGATTTAATCTAAAAAGTTTAGAAACAACTTTGACATAGACCTAGCACATGAAATCAAACATAAACATGATTAGTTGGCATAATGCATAAGAAAAAAGGATCTTTAAGAAAGGCTATGTTCTCTTAAATAAAGGCACAAATAATGATGAGGACAGGCATTAAACACACAAGCCATCAATAGTTTTCAATTTTATGTAATCAATTAACCAAAGTTATGCAACCCAAAAGAGAAAGTTCTATGTATCATCCCCATGAGTTAAGGTTTAAATAGAAATCAATCAATGTTTAGATCCAAACTTAACAAGAATAATTGAAAAATCAATGTTAAAAATTAGGATTTGAACAAATAAGTTAGACAAGATTGGACAACATGATAACACAAGACAAAGTTCCAAATGGTATACTCAAATGGTTTGAAACAAATGGTTTTGATACAGTGGTAACTAGTCTTGAAATAAATTGAGTAGCCTAATAGTGTAAGCATGATTGAATGATGTGGTCATTGTTATGTTTCAAAAGACTCAAAGGCACAAATGGTTTCACATGATTTGGATAGCATAACACTACCCTTCACAAGTCAAATGCATTGTTTTTACATGGCTTATGAAAAAACAATCAAGTTTTAGTCTCAAAGCCTACCAAGCAAAAATGACCAAAATACACTAAGTATAATCATCCAAATATTAGCAAGGGTATGGCATGTGGGGCTGACTAAACTATCAAGTTTTAAAAATTTTTAGGGGAATCAATTGCACAATGACGTTCATGTCAAATAATACCAAAGACAAGCATGGAAATTGGGTGACCATGATATTGGCTAGTTGTAAAATGGTCTAGTCCTTTTTATAACCACTAAATCTTGTTGTTTTCTCAGTGCAGTGTGATGTCTAAATGTAGATACGTCATGTGTTCAACTCAGAAGGAGTAAGTGAAGTCAATGATGAGAGATGAAACCTTGGGTTAAAGCTTCCCTAAAGAACTCAGGAGAGGTAATGACATCCCCCTCGCAATCCAAGATGCATAAAAAAAATTACAACATGAAATATAAAGACTTTAGGGTCATTTTCAAGGTCACCCAAACTTTGATTATTTTTTGGGGAGTGCATTAAATGACATTCTTTCTAAGCCTTGGACTAGTATTTTTGCAATAAGAATGGAAATTTTGATTCCAATGGTTCCCTTAAGGGGAAAAAAGGAGGAGCATACATGCAACAGCCCTCTCTTTGCTAAGTAAAATTAGATAAAAAAACTATTAAAGACAAACAACTTTTAGAAAGATGAGTTCATTTTTAAGTACCAAATTCAAAATATTGAGTGGTGTTCATTTGACCACTTGGTCTTAGTTGTAAATTTGAAAAGTAATGATAAAAACACTTATTTAAGCACCTTAAATGTTACTTTAAGCACCAAAATAATTTTCCTAATTCATTTTAAAGCATGCAAAATATGTTCTAAAACATGATTTATCAAACTTGAAATCTGTTAGTTACCTGTCTACCCTTAAGGCATCACCCCAAAAGAAAATATGTTAGATTAGAAACATTTTAAATGGATTTCCATATTTTGTAAAAAAAATATAAAACTTAAAGCTAAACTAATTCCTAATTTTTAAAATTTAGTAGAAAACACATGGTTTTAAAAAAAATCATCCAAAAATGGAGTCTATATGACCCTAAACCAAGAATTTTAAAATAGCTCTCAGTTTTGCATTTTTAATAAAACATAATGACCAATGTTAGTTATATACCACTAATGTCAAAAATATCCAATTGAGATCTAACTGATGCCATTTTTGCTAACCAACATCAATTGATCAAAGTAACTAATGTTAGTATTTCCTATTGACATCAGTTACTATGTAAACCTGTGGTAACAAAAAATCACCAAATAAAGTTAAAAATCAATTTGGAAGAGTTTTAAAGGTCCAAATGAAGATTTTGAAGATGCAAAATGATATTATTAATGTTTGAGATGCATCTAGTCCCACTGGATGAGCCATATGTAATCTAGGAATTTGACTCAAGAGATGATGGTTAGTATGGTGTTAGTTTCAAAATGAAAACAAAGTAAAATAAATAAACTAATAGCATAACATCTCTAGGCATAGACACTAGGGAGAGCTTAGTTAAAAATCATTAATGAAATGCACAACTAAAATTCAAAATAAAACTCTTTTACCTTCCTTGGATGCTCCAAAATGCTCGTTGTCATGGCTTGCTCAACTTGTGCTCATGAAGTCCTTGATAATGGAAGCTTGACAACCTCCATCTCTCTATAGAACCTTTGGCTTATGGCTTGGCTTGGCTTGGAATTAATTTGCCATTATAAAACTAGTTTCTTGAAGCTTTTTGTAACCAATCTTGCGTTATAACTTTGCACTAGTTCAACTTAGAAATGATGTTGTGAGGCCTCTTATTTATAGATTTTTAGATTTGATCAAAATCAACCTCAACCATCCATATCAAGATTTAGATGTGTGGTTAAGGATTAATTCAATTTTACAATTAAAATTTTGAATTATCCTCATCATGTCATTGGAAAAATGTGTAATTAAGAGGCATGAAGGGCATCATGAAAGGTATTGATGAGGCATAGAGGGCATGAATCCTGATATTTATGGCATTTATGGCCTAGGGATGTATTACAAATAAATGAGGTCCCCTAATGATGTTGATATTCAATATTCATTTTGAAAACAAATTATTCAACAAGTCTTGATGGAATTCTTGATTTGGGTTAACTAGCTCTTAAGCATGATTAAGCACATTATGCATAAATTACTTAAATTGATCACAATGCCTTGTTATTGGTCTTAAATTTAAATAGATTTGAATTTGAAGTCAATGTTATATGCATTGGATACATATTCCCATTTAGGATGTTTCCAACAACAAATAACAAAGGCACATGTTTTATGTAAAAGATTTGATATGAAAGAGTAGTCTAAAGCACATGGGTGTAAATTTGGCATTTTGACTCAAGATGAACTAATCAAAGTTAGCTAGCCCATAAATTGCATTACCCCATTTAGGGATACCTTGGCCAAATTAGGCACTTGAATATGTTATTTTCACATCATTTAGCATGTTTTAGTGTTTTTAGGCCAAATTGTGTGTTTTAGATGGAAACTAGCCAAAAGCTAGATTGGAGGGTATCAGTGGCCAATTTTAGGTGTCTAAAATTCCTTATGATGCCATGGAGGATGGATTAGTAGAGAGGGCCATTAATGTTTCTAATGCTCATGACCATTTTTTTGAACAATATGTGGTGGATAATGGGGTATATAAATGAGTATTTATGGATAGAGACAAGGCATGTACAAATTTGCATAAATAGACCATGACCACACTTGATGCTATAAGTGGGGATATTAGTCAGATAATCATTGATAACATATATGTCTAGTGAGAGCATGAAATTTACATGCTGAGATGGGTATATATCATGATAGATATAGAGTATATGTAGTTGATGATTGAGGTCATAAAGGGAGATTCGAGCCTCTAATTCTAGAATGGACATGTCTGTGAGTGAGAGTGATGGGTATAATCCTAGTGTCTATGTCCACATTATTGAGTGAGGTACTATGATTATATTTAAAATATATTTTGAGCTATATATTAATGTTATTTATTTATATTTTCACTATGTATATTGGTATTTAGAACTAATTAGATTTTGTATGTTTATAATGTTTAAATATTTTTTTCTTTTAAATGGTGATATTGGTATATATTAATTGTCTAAGAAAAGGTAATGAATATTTTTATCTATTTACAAATGTTTAGGTATATATGTGTATTGGCCTAGGAATATTATTTATTTATATATATTTTACAAGTTTTTTATAAGATATATGCATGCAAATCATGTAACTATGATATGCCATATATGAACACATATGGAGTGTTGAACTAATGACAATATTGATCATGTTGTGTTAGTGTAGAATTAGACTCTGAAATTGAAACTATGTGTTATACACTGCTAGTGTCTAAGTGTGTAGACTCTAGATCAAAGAGATTCATTGGTTGGTGTGATGGAACTATACTCTAAGCTTTGTGAGCTATGGTAAATATCCTGATTAGTGTTTGAAATGAGGTTATATTTTAATCTTTGTAATTATTTATAAATATCTTGATAAGTGTTCAAACTAATATTGTTCCTTGATCTTTGTAGTTGTTTCCTAAAATCTTCATTAGTGTTTGAAGTGATGATATGCTCTAATCTTTGTAGTTATTTCCAAAATCTTGATAGGTGTTCAAACTAATGTTGTGCTCTAATCTCTATAGTTATTTCCAAATATCTTGATTGGTGATCAAACTAATGTTATACCTTGATCTTTGTATTTTTTTCCAAAGATAGTGATACGAGTTCAAACTAATGCTATGATTTGATATTTTTAGTTGTTTTTAAGTGTCTTGATTGGTGTAATTTATGCTATTATTTAATCTGTATGAATTATATTCCATCTATGTTGAATCTATGGTGCATGATATTTCTCATAAATACGTGTCCTAGAAACCACATGGCTCATACGATGAGTAACCAATGAATCTTTGAAGGGAACATCCTAGGATAACTCTATAATAAAGGAGTGTGATATAGGAGAGTGTGGAGATTGAGATGTTGGTGCCCCCTATATAAATGATATAATAGCTCAATTGAAATATTGTTCATTTCATTTTTGGAGTGTATAATAATGATTTTTTAAATGTCCATTTATATTATGAAAATTACAATATAGCTTATTTTATACCATATACAAATGATGTAATATTATTAGTAGGAAGAAGTGTGATCATCTCCTTATCTAATAATTTAATCAAGATGTCATGATGCCTATCCCTATTTGAAAAAGTTGTAACCCCTCTACATGTTTCTTTTGTTTTGATCACTATATAAGGTGTTGTGAAGTGGATATTTTCCCTTATAGATTATCTTTATCAGTTGTTTATGTTCCACTAGTCTCTTAATTAGAAGTGGAGTAGGTTCATGTACCATTTTTTATGACTGGGGCTATGAGAAGCCTACATCTAAATCTATCTCTAAATGTGTAACCAATAGTCCCATCTTTTTCACTAATCTTAGGGCTATGTAGCATAGATGTCTGAATGATTGTGATGTCTCATATTTAAATTTATCTCAAATAAGAAGAGTGAAATATCTATCAAAAATTTGTTGTACCTCTAAATATGTTGGTTGGTAGATCAAATAATGCATACATGTTTTGAATCTAAGAATGTATTTATTGACTATTTATAACTAGCCCTAGTGTAATGAATGAAACCTCTCATATGTAACTTGAGGTCCCTTATTATGAATGTAACACATGAGAAAGACCTCTTCTAATTCACCATATGTGTGTAGTGAACCACTAGGGAATGAATTATCAAACATATATATTTCCCAACCCTTTAGAGTCTTAGGAAATAACTATAAAAGAGTCAAACTACTAGTATCATGTGTCATGGCTTTCCTATAAGCTTTGATATGCAAGTATGGATATCCATGTCCATCAAATTTTGGTAAATCCATTATATATAGTTTTGATGGTAATGTTGCATTCAAAATCCTATGTTTTATGGGGTTATTATGGATGTAATTAGAATCCACCCATGAGTGGCATGCTTTACTTTCCAATGTGATATGGTATACTTATAATTGTAAAACATCTGCAACATGCATCAATAATATTACCTCTTTTGAAATTATATTATCATTGTCAAGGGGTTCATTTAACTTATGAATTTAATTTTTTACCTTAGCCATTGGTATATTGAATTGGGAATCTTTTTTTGGGAGGGTTGGTTTGATCTATGTAACCTTTAGAGGTGTGATAATTGGGAGGGAAATGATATATTACCCTCATTTAGGTTAGTTTAAGAAATAAGTTCTACTGTAGTAAGGGGGGCGGAAGGATATTCATTGGTAACTCTTATTTTGTTAATATTTAAAGAAGAATCACATGATAATTGATTATAAGGTAGTTTATTCTCAAGTAGATGTAAGTTATGAACATAGAAATGTGTGTGTGTGTGTGTGTGTGTGTGTGTGTGTGTGTGTGTGTGTGTGTGTGTGTGTGTGTGTGTGTGTGTGTGTGTGTGTGTGTACATGTGACCTAGTATTTGTTTGAACAAAATAAATAGGTGAAGTAGGATGATAACTAGAAAGTGTAGACTCCATGTCCTATTCATCATAATAATAGGTGAACATCATTATCCCAAGGTTCATCAAAATTAGAGTTTAATTTACTTAAAGAAGTAAGAGTAGAAGAAGTATCATCCACATGTTCATTAAGAGAGAGAGAGAGTAGGAAAATATTTTAAATTTCTAATACTATGCAGTGTGTCATCATGTGTGGGTGTGTTGTAATGCATTTTTTCACTAGTCATGTGTGGAATTTATGAATGATTATCAGTTTCAATCTTAGATTCAAAGGTAGAAGAAATAGAAATCATGTTTTCTTTTTATATATTATGACATGTAGGAAAATAGTTAGAGACATTTGTGTTATAAAATTTTTGTAGTAAGTCATTGCATTGATCTTGGAATGTAAAAAAAGGTGATATGATAATTTTTTCTACCTTAGTTTGTTCATTTATAGAAGTCATAATATCATTGGTACCTACTTTTTTGAATTTAAATGGGAAGGATAAAAAAGATGCATTTTTCTTATCTACTTTACTTGAATCATGTAAAAGTGGATTTTATGTATTGCACTTAAATTTATATAATGTGAATAATGAAGTTGAGATATTAGTTTAAAACATAGGATCACATTGTATCACAACACTACCAATAAGAGTCTTTTTGGCATTATATTATTAGTTTGATTTTGAGGTGTAAGATAAGAGGGAGAAGAAAAAGAAGAAGATATATCTAATATATTGTCATATATATTTTCATTATCATCCTTATATTAATCCTCATATTCATCATTATAACAATAGTCATCACGATCATTATAAATTAAATAATTATCATGTTCTAATGAGAAAATTTCTAAAATTCATCAATTGGGTGACAAATAGAAGAGTTCTTAGATGCCATTTTAAAATTGAGAAAGAATATAATGTAAACAATTAATAAAAATCACACTAAAGGTAGAATTTAATATAAAATAATTTTATGTGCAATTGAGTAATTTTTAACTATGTAAAAGAAACTAGGATTGTAAGTGAAACCCTAATTGCTAGTGTTTGGGTTTATACGGACCTAGTATGTAGATCTAAGGTCTGAATGATGGTTTATTTGAAAAAAATTAAATTACATGAAATTAATGAAACCATAATATATTATTGATTTAAGGAGATAGTTTATGCCAAAAATTAGGAGTTTGTAACCCTAATTTGATTCAAAAAAATTGGAAGAAGCTAAACCCTAGGAAAAACTAGGGTTTTAAGTAATATTCAAAGTAAGTTGAGCTAACCAAATGTTTTAAACTTGTAATACTTTATAGGTGTAAATATTATGTTGTTAAAGGGTTGGTTCTATTAATCATTTAGAAAAAAATTGAAAATAACTGATTTGATAAACCTTTCCCAAAACAAAATGTGTGAAGAGAAAGAGTACTTATCTGGAATAAAATAGGTCTTTATATAGATTAGGGAGTTAAAATAGGCTAGAGAAATAGGTAGACACCTTCAATTTTTTTATTGTGGTTAAAATATGGTCCTTGATAATAGCACCAATATCAAGACACTAATACCATGTGGTACTAGTGTCTAATTGTGGCAGTAGTCTCCCTCTTATAAAAACTATCTAAAACTTTTAAGGAAGTTATACGATGTTTGATGGGTCTTCTAGGTAGTTATATGGAATACTAGATCTCACCTATGTCACTTTTTAAGTTGAATCTTTTTAAAAACCCTAATGAGTACCTATACATGTGAATCAATACCTATATCAAATGAAGAAAAGAAGGGAAAATATGGGTTGTGGGATGTTATGATCACATGGAGTAGAACACCTATTATCCTGACCATTGCCTAAATTAACTAAAATGTTATGGGTCTTATATCACATATACTTATCCCTTAGGAAATATTCATAATAAAATTATAAGGTATGATAGAATAAAATTTGATTAAGCCCTTATTTAATCAAGAATGCAATGTCTAGAGGTGATAGCTGAGTAGTATGTAGAATATTAAATTGTATTATTGACTAATTTTATGTAATTATGTGCCAAAATAATAAGTGATATATGTGAAATGCCTTGTGAGGATATTTATATATAAGGACTAAAAATAAAGATCAAAAGACTCAAAATTACCATGCAAACAAGGACTATATTCATCACTAAGACCTTCATGTGAAATAAATGAAATACATAGTACTTGTGGTTACTTGACGAAATTAGGGTGTTTAAATATTGTAAGGGTAACTTAGAGCATCATATATGAGGTTTTCATGCAACATGTTTAGACTATATGTATAATGATTGGCTCCTTATTAAGTTTTTCCCTCGTAGGTTAAATTATTATGCACTACAATGGTTTTATGATCTTCCTAATCAATCTATAATAATACTCAATACATTGGAAGATATGTTTTTATCACACTTTTTAATCAATATTAGTGATAAGGTTTCCTATGCTCAAGTGGAATAACTCCAAAAAATGTCAAGTGAGCCAATAGCTAAATATTTCTTGAAATATAAAACTATATTAGCAAATATGACTATCCCAATGGTATATAGATAACTTCAAGGCATATTCAAGTATATTATGTTACTGGCATTGCTTGAAGCTATGTTATTCAATAATTTTTCATCATTCACAAACATTTGTCATATAGGAAAAGAACAGGAAGTTAATTTTATCTTTATGGACAAATTATAATACAAAACTATATTAGATTCAACTACTAAACTTTTTAACAAGCCTTCATAGAAGTAAAAACCTAGTGAGAACAAGAATGATTCAAAATTGTTTGTTAATGCATCTTCAGAGCCATCTCCTCACTTGGTTTTATTGACTCCTCTAAGGATACCTTTCATTACTCTTAATCTCTAGAATAGGTTATATAGTAGTTCTTGGAATGAAATTTCATATCTCTCCCTCCTATAAAATAGGTTGATTGACTAGGCCTCTTCAAAATAACTATGATTATAATGCATTTTTTGATTATCATAGGGTAATAGGACATAATAAAAATAGATGCATTATCTTACGACATAATATACAATATTTGATAGGATATTATCATTGATCTCTACTCTCCTATATATGCACCTAAACCAAAATAAATGGAATCAAAAGCATTAAAAATATTTTTAGATTTATTTCTAAAACAAATAACTAATGAGATATTAGGAAGTTTAGGTGTTCACTATACTTATAATAAATATCCACCACCAATAACTTATCACACTAGAATTATGGACACACACCCTATAAATAATATAATTGGGGTGTATCACACTATAATTATAGGTAGACCTCTTATCACTTTTTCATAGTAGGAGATAATTGACAATGACAAATTTCTATGTAATATATAACACTTCAGTTATTTAGATGACATTTATCAGATATATATAGTTATTCGTGGTTTGAGTGGCCATATTTAGAGATTCATCAATGATATATTACTACCATTGCAAATTAGTCCCACACATGTATCCACTAGATTCATAGTGGTACCTAGCGCTGAGACATATGACATATTATTGGGTAGGCCTTAGATATATCATCTTCAATCCATTCCATCCAATATCCACAAATGTATCATATATATAAATGCTAATTAGGGATTTATATACTATCCATAAATGATGTAATTTCATTCTAGAAATTAATTAAACATCCCAATTTCATTTTCACATCGAATGTAAATGACTAGAATAATGTATAAGAATCCCTATTTGTGGTATTATCCTATACATAACAATAAACTCCTAAAAATAACCTCCTATAGATTCATCTCCAATAAATTTTTAACCAACCAAACTAACACTTTTAACCTATTAAATAATGCACTTAACCAAATTCTATATAGAGCCCAAATATTAATCAAATTTACTTAATTTATTAAAAATAATTAAATTCATAAGTGAAAAATCCATATTCAATTAGTTAATACCTAAAATTAGAAATTAAAAAATGTAAAATATCAGGCCATGACATCATCATGATGTTACATTAAAAGTTGGAAAATACTCAAATATTCAATGAAAACAAATATATAAAATGGCAAGCCATGCCTATTGATTAATCCATTATTATAAATATTAATGGAAGAATTTAAATCCTTTTCCCTCCAAATTAGGGCCAATTATGAGCCACATATCTAAAACTTAGATTGGACAGTCATGGTTGATATTTACAATTTTAGGAAAACTATAAATACAAAGCTTCATCATCACTTCCAAAAATATTTATTATGCAATGTTATAATGTTGAATTACTCTTAGATAAACTTAAAACAAGACCAATTTCAAAGGACATAAATGAAGTGGTGAAATGGAAATGATGTAAGAGCACCATTGAAAAAGAACCATTGTTCACAGGCTGAGCTGAAGCCCAACCTCATGCCAATAATTTCTAAAAAAATTCAAGGAAGGTAAGTGTTTTTTTCATTTGTATTTTAGTTTTTGTTTATTTGACTTTGTTATTTATCTCCCCCTATATCCTAGGCTTGGAAATATAACTTTATTTGATTTATTTTGTTTATTTAGACTACCAAATAGAATCTAACCTTATTTTTTCTTAGATTCCTTGGATACATAATGGTAGACCTATTAGGACCCAACGCAATCCAAAAATCATCACAAGGCTACTTTGTCACTCTTAGAAATCCAAAAATGACCATTTTAAACCTTAGTTTAGCTTTTTCCTTTTAAAATTGTGTTTTGTTGACTATTAATGAATGACTTCACCCTTAATAATGGGAAACCTTGCCACTTTTCTTATATTATTATTTTTTGTGTTTTTTAGGGAAAATTATGACTTCACCATTGCATATCAGTGAATTCACCTCAAAATAGAGACTTCACCTAGAATCAATGACTTCACCTTATCACCATACCTTTATGAAACTAGTAACTTTGCTATAAAATGATGAATTCATTCAAATAAAATGATGAATTCATTCAAATAATATAATGAATTTATTATAAAAAACATCAGCTTTGTCCCCCAAAAATGATAATTTTATTAGGTAACCATTTTTTATGAATTTGGTGATTTTGCATAATTCTTTTATGAAAATAGTGACTTTATTGGTTATAATCATTGTCTTTGCCCTTACTAATCGATGAATTTCCTAAAGTTATGTCTATCTAGTTTATTTTTAGTAAATTGTTGACTTAGCATAAAATGGGTGACTTCATGTTGTTGATTAAATGATGGATTTGCCTTGTGAAAAAGACTTGAGACTTATTTTTTTAACTTTATGACTTCTTCTTACAAGCAAAATATAACAATCCTAATGGGTTTTAATAGAATAAGGTTAATGTTTTTTTATGTGTATTCATCTAATAAATTTCACCATAATGAAACCTAATAAGTGATCTTTAAGTAAATGTAGTATTTTTAGTTAACCTTATCAAAGGTTCATAGATATTCTATTTAGATAAGGATCACCATAACAAGGATATCTCAAAATAGATAAAAATCTAAATATATAGTAAAGACTACATTTATTTCATAAAATCAATATTACAATTTCATCATTAGATGATACAACACTACAACCAATTCTCTAAATGTACAAATGAATAAATAATATAGTTTCAACAATAATAATGTCTCAATAATTATAATATAATAATACAAAGCTCCATAGAGCATGAGTCTCAATGAACTCAATTATCCAATCGTAATCTCAAGTGTAGTACTACTACAGGGAGGGAGAGCATCATCCAAGTGCTTTTACACACCAACCATGGACCATCAATCCCTTGCACTATCTCCTAATAAGGGAATGCCCCTTCCTTTATGGATGGGTAGATAATGATGGTGTAGGAATCTAGAGTTATAGAA
>JARHVA010003108.1:302500-397500 GCA_037957365.1 Torreya grandis | reverse complement strand
TAGCTAATTAATAACATCATACAAGATAATCTAAGTATGATAACCAGATTAATGAAATCAACATGATCATAAAAAAAAACTCAAGATCATAGCTTAAGCATATTAATAATTATTTAAATTAAGATAACACAAAAGACATACTACAACTATATAAATCAAGCAATAATATAAAACATGATAATATATCTTGGTGTGTGCATGTATTTATCACCTTTCCCTTTGTCATCCTCTAATACCTCCATGTACATGACCCTCTCTGATGATGCCCTCTCTCTATCACACACTAAAAGATGGATTTGTCATGCATTCACCTCATAATAATGAAGGTAGTTAGCTTGAAACATATATACTTCATTACAATGAGAAATCAACATGATCATAATGTACATAATATAAAGTAAAATGAACTCCATAGCTAACCAATCATGTAAATTAAACAACATATAAATATCTTATAATTAACATATGAAATAAATCTTAATAAAATAGTATTTAATCAAATAATAATCCATAAATCAATAGGTTATTAAGCTTAGATATAAATTAGGATGTGACACCCCCCCCCTAAATCTAGCCATCATCCTGATGCCATTTATTCAAACACAAGTTATGAATTTAAAACATTAGTATAATATAAAATAATATGTAGCAACATATCAAACAAACAAATGTGGAAACATCTTGTAAAACTCTTCATAGTATTCCTAAGTGGCACTATCTTTAGAATATTGGCCCCACTAGAACTTGCATTATGACACTTCTCTATTATGTAACTAAGTTTACAAGTGTAAATTATTATATTTAGTTCTATTGTGACCACCCTAGGATCCATAACCTACAAAACATTCCAATACATCATGTGTGAAGGATCAACAACATACTTTTTAAGATAAGACACATGGAAGGAATTATGTAAAATATCTAGAGTTGGTGGTAAAGTTAGCCTATATGCTATAAGATTGACCACTTCCAAAAAATTGAAGGGTCCCACATATATAGGTGAAATTTTAATTGACTTTTTGAACTTAATCAAGATTTTTTTAGGCTTAACCCATAAAAATACTTTATCACCTATAGAAAATTGATTTTTTATTCTATTCATATCAACATAACTTTTCTATCTATCATTTGCCTCAACCAACCTCTACCTAATTATTTTGATTTGCTCTAGTGTTTCCATAAGCATCTTAGCTCTAAAGGCTACCCTATCCTCTAACATGTCACAATTAATTGGTGTTCTACACCTCCTTCCATATAATTCCTCAAATGAAGCCATCTTCAATTATGATTAGTATGAGTTATTGTAATAAAACTAAACCAATGAAAGGTACTCCTCACACTTTTATTGTTTATCCATATAATACTTATGAAGGATATCTTCTAAAACTTGGTTAACTCTCTCTATTTATCCATTGGTTTTTGGTTGATAAGTAGTGTTGAAATTCAACTATGTACCTAGAGTTGAATTTAGAGTCATCCAAAATATAGAAGTCATTCTTAGATCTTCATCTGAAATGATCTTTTACAAAAATCCATGTAGTCAATATACCTATTTAATGAATCTCTTTTCAATCATATGTGCATCATTTGTCAAGTTTCCTAGTACAAAGTGGGATACCTTGATTAATTTGTGAACTATAACCAAGATCATATCATGTCAATTTCATGATAATGAAAACACTTCGATAAAGTCCATACTAATCACATTCAACTTCCATTATAGTATATCATGAGGATATAATAATCCTACTAGATGCACATGTTCATATTTCACATGATAAAATTACAAATAATGAGACATAAAATCCAATGCACCTTTATTGATTCCTTTCCAAAAATCGAGTGGTCTTATCTCATATATGAGTTTGGTGACAAATGAAAAATGGGGCATTGTGCATTTAATTTATCACCATGATCCTTAGATACTCTCTATTAGGCACATACATCCTACTATTATAAATCAAAACACCATAACTCTCTATATTTAATCATTTAAACCTAGGAGTTGAGCATTTTATGACAAGGTTTTATTGACTTTATCATAGAATTCATCTCCTAAAAATATTTTGACTACTTGGTATCAAAAAGGACTCTTGGTAGTAGTCATGGTTGTTATGTACTTTCTATATCTTATAACATCAAAAACTTTATTCTCCTTTGCCTTTGATATAATTAATATGAAAATCATAATTAGATAATATTATAACCATCATCTCTAATGAGCATTCAATTTTGGTTGGGTAAAGATGTAATTGAGTCCCAAGTTGTCATTCTTGAGCTCAAACTATCTTCCCACTAGCTAATGCATCAAAAATCGAAAGGAATGCACTATTTAAACATGTTCTAGATCATGAGGGGCATCGTTCACCTCATATGGCCTCAATTTTCTAGTATCATATGTTACAACTAAACCATCCTAGATAATAACTCCATATCCATCCTTATCTGAATCCATTATCATCAAGAATTAACCATTAGGATTGGTAATTCTTAGTGATGGTCATAAAGTAAGCCTCCTTTTCAAATTTTGAAAGGCTTTATCACACATATCTAACAAAAAAAATTGATTATTTCATTGAAGAGAGGTAATTGGATTATCTATCTTAGATAAATTTGGAATAAATTTCTTATAATATCCCTCTAAATCCATGAAACTCCTTACTTCATGCATATTTTTAGGTGTTACCAATTGCATTATGAATCTTATATTCACTAGATTTATTGAAATTCCTTCTACAAAGATAATGTGTCCTAGATATTGCACTTTATTTTGTAAAAATGAACACTTGGAAAACTTACCATACAACATATGCATTTAGAAACATTGTAAAACTAGTTCTAGATGTAGATGAAATTTGAAATCTATATGGATTTAAAAATGTAAATTCAGACCCAAATATCAAACTACTAGTTAAAGTGATAGAGCCATTAATACCTAATGTAATATATGAATATATAATTCAAAACAAGCATTACAATACTAAGCTATGTGATCCACACCATGATTGAATGGATTTAAAATAAGAAGATTGAGATTTGGATTACCTTTGACTCAATAATTTGACATTGTGATGTTGATTGATCAATGATTTTTGGGTGTATGCTTGACATTAGTTTGGCATGGATTTTCTATAAATCTTGGAAATTATTAATTAGAAATGGATATGGCATGAGAATTCAAGTTAGATCCCATCGAGAGATGAGGTTGATTAAATATAAAATATAAGGAGAAATTAATGGTGGATATTAAAACTTTGTTTTGGGGAGATCAAGGGTTGAGGATTATCCAAGGAATTTAAAATTCCTTGGAAGCCTCTAGATTTAGGGGTTTCTAGAGAGGAGGGATTAGAAAAGATAAGGTTATAGATTTAGATGGTTATATAATACTTATTAGGATTAATTTAGATTAGGGATATGGGATTATATATGAATTAGGTGGGTTATTAAGTACTAGGGGTGTTAGAGAGCTTGGGCATAGGCTAGTAAGTGGGCCATTAGGAATTTAAAATTCCCAAATAATTTGATTAGATTAAGATAATGGGGATTTTAGAATAATTAATGATGAAATGGCATAAAATAAGGTTATAAAAATGAATAATAATGAAGGGGATATTAGATAAATGACTAGGAAGGGGGGATATTAGGATGGGATTAATTAGAATGAATTAGATAAGTGGAACTAGTATCGACTAATAAGAATATTAGCGATAATAATGTAAGTGAATCATTTTAGGTGCATACATTTTTACTCTACTTTAAAGGTAATTGTGAGTGGATGAAAGTGGAAGGAGTAATGGTATTTCAAGGAAAATACATGTCATGGATGAATGTTAGTAGATAATGTTAGGGAATATGATGCCCTTCAAGGGGACATGCAGGAAAGAATGATATAGATGGCCAGTTAAAAAAAGAAATAAGGGATGGGATTTGATGGAAAAATAAGGTGATGGTATGTCAGATGAGATATATATGATGAATAATATAAATTTGACTTAAGATATGAGCTATAATATTGATTATTCCTTTGGCAAAGACACATGCACAAGGAGTAGAGATGATTGGTTTGATAGTTGTTGACACATACCAAGGGGGAATAAACCAGAACATGATGATGATAAGATTAAAAGGCCACATGATTTATATATCCCAATTAAGGATGAAAGAAAGGGAGATCTATAGTCTATGATAAATAAGTGTTTCATTAATTATGGGTGTAGCTCAAAGCTAAATTGATCAATATGATTTATGTGATGATAGAGAATAAATGATATGATCTATTGACCAAAATACTAAATTTCATCAACTAAATGATACATAATTTTATTAAATATTATGCACCTATAAAAGACACATGCAAGGTAGTGATAATTAATTGATCAATTAATGACTGATAGAAGAAAATATGGAAGTTATGATTTATGAGGCTGAATTGATAGGTGCACGCAATTGATGAAAATATTAAGGATATGATTTAGAGGATGGTGATTGATAAATTTTTTTATATTATGGCTAAATTATTTGATTGATGTAGGACTTGAGGATGATAATGGATGATGACAAAATAGGAGATAGTAGTAGAGCTATCCTTGGGCATAGATAAGTGTCCTAGTGCTACCTACAAAGTCTAAAAGACCTCAAGCTAATGTAATTCTAATGGTCAATAAAGGATGATGATGAATATGAATAGTGAGTATAATATGATTAATAAAATGATGAGATGAGGATAAAAGGATTGGATTTTAGCTAGATTTGTCAAGAGGTGTAGATAATCAGGCCATCACAATGTCATAAGGATCATCATAGTATAAGTAATTTGATGGTTATGGCACTTGGTGGGATGTTACATGATATAAACATGACCAAGAGGATGTTATGTCAAAGTGGATGGGAATGTATCAAATTATTCATCCTCAAGGTCACGTTGGGTATCCTCATATCCTCCTTATTCATTACCCAATAGATAAAAAGGCATGATGCAAAAAAAAACATTAGATAAATAAGATATATACATGATAAAAGACATACATATAAGATAAACATAACAAAAAAGTAACACACATGAGTAGCCACATGAAATGTCCCAATGTCTTATCTAAGGATGGGATGAGTGATTAGAAAAAGTTGGTTATGATGATGATTGGTGACTTAGTATGGACTTGGATTTGGATAAGGTAATCATGATTAGGATTAGGCTAAGATTTTTCCCCTAATTGAGTATGGAAGGATGGATGACGTGATAAGGTATTTGAATAATGATTTGGTCCTAAAATCAAATCTAAAAGTGGCCAAGGAAGGTGATTTAGAAAAGAGATGACAAAGGATTACCAATAAATAAGTCCTTTCAAGTGTCTAATCAAGAAAGAAGAGGATATAATGATGGTATCAAATACCATTCATACTAGCAATGAAGTAATTTTATGGGTGATAAATATGAAGATGAAATGATAAGGAAGGTGATGGGATCAATTACCTTTCATAGTAGAAAAGAAGTAAGTTGATGGGTGATAAATATGAAAAGGCAACTGATAAGAAGTGATGTGTGCTAGATTAAATTCTTTGACAATGTGATGCATGTTAATAGCACTTACTCAAAAGTATGAGGAAGATATGGGGAGATGGGTGACCACTCCAATTGTTTTCCAAGATAGAATGTGGTATACAAATATGGGAAAATATTAGATGGATGGATATGGATGCCAATAAGGGATTAGGCATAGGACAAGACATAATGAACTATTTTTTATTTTTTTTATTTTTTTAGATTTTATGATTTTCAGGGTTTTTGACATCTTTTGATTTATAGGGATTATTGAAATATGTATGTACACTATACAAATCGGGTTACTACCAAACTAATTACCAAGGCTAGAAAATAGGATGAGGATGGATGGAATGATAGATGGGATGACAAAAGGATGAGGGGTATGGGACGAAGGAAGAATAGATAGGGATTACCAATGACCACATCATGAATAAACTAGATGTTTATCTACCTAAGTATCCATTGGAGGATATGCCAAGAGGGTTTGAGAAAATTTCTCAAGACACCTTGTTCATCCTTACAAAGGTCAAGATAGGAGGGAAGGAGAGACAAGATTTATGATAGGATGGTAGATGATGGATTAGACCAAGGGATAAGAAGTGACATGGATGGATAGTGTAGATAAGGTTGATAAAGGATATGATGAGTAAGATTGAAAGGGTGGATTTTTCCCTCATATATTGAGATACAAATGTAGACAATTGATTATTCTACATGACATCAAAAATTGGTTTTCATCTTGTTGCTTTCCTAAGGTTATAGAAGACTAGTTTTCACCATTGGATGAATGATTTTTATTTCACTTTTTTTTGGGAATGGTATCTTGATTTATTAGATATGGGTATGATATGTAGGAATGCATGTATTGTAGTGACTTCTAGCCAACACCTATTATGTGGATGTGTGATGTTGTGATCATGCTAATAGATATATTAGGGTCTATGTGACCTTTGTTGATTCTTGATGGATACCCCTCTAGATATCAATACCAGGTGCCTTCATTACCCCTAGGAGAGAGAATGTTGCCTAGGGAGGTGATGTGAGGCATGGATTTAATTAGATCTTGATTTTGATGGATGATAGGATCAATATAGGATGGTATTATGAGTGATGAAGGATTAGGACTAAAATTAATGATATGATCATAATAATATGGGACGATGGGTGATGGAGGATTACGATTATCAATCACATACATCATTTCATATATGAGACATTCTTCATTTGATTGGTGCCAATTGACAAAAGAATGCATGAAATAAAAATTATTTTGACTTTGTAGTTCTTTGATCCAATTATTTAGAGGATTATCAACCATTTAGATACTATTTTTGGTATAATTTGATTTTGAGGATAGAGTTTACTTTGACTTCCCCCTAGTGCTTGATTTTGGACTTCACCAGAAGAGATTGATTTTTGACTCGATATGTGATTATTTTGACTTGGATATGCTCCTAGTACCATATTTTGGGCTTCACTAGGGGAAAACAATTTTTTATTAGGTTGGTAATTTAATTATTCTTGATTTTAAATGATAAGATCAAGGATGACTTTATTATTATTTATGACTTCTTGAATATGGTCTTGGACCTCTATATTAGTGGTAGACCTTATGTTTCTTATGGAAGAGTCCAATGATGTATGTTCATATTAATCCTTGTGGAGGGAAGTTATTAAATGGTCTTTTATGGAAAAAAAAAGGATCTATGATGGATGTAAATGGTGGAGATGTTCTAATGAGGTCAATAAGTGGTGATGGGGTAACATAGTGTCCATAGGGGTTCTTAGGAGATCTAGTTTTGACATCAAAGAAAATTTACTCAAGATCAACAAAAGGATCATGAGGACTATCTATAATAGATACATCCAAAAGAGGATAATATTAAATATAAAAATATTTGATAGATAAAGATTACAAGAACTCATTTATGATGTCATCATCTTGATTGGGATCAAAATATATGCCTAGTGATGAAGTGAAGATATTCAACTTAGAGGTACCCTTGAAAAGATAAGCATTATTGACATCAATAAGGGATGACATTTATGATGAGGAATTTGATGTATATACTAGTGTTAAGCATGATACTAATGAAGATAGGACTTTTGATGCTAACTCTAATACTAACTCCGATGTATAAGATGTAAGGATACAAGTAGAAGATTGATCGTCTATAATTAACCTCTCATTATGGGGTATTTTATGTGATTGTGGAGAGGGAGACGATATATGGATGATATTCCCATGGAAGGAGTTATGAGAGATTGGAGGACTAGGATTATGGAGAAGAGACTCATCTTCATTAGAGGATTTTTCAAATATGGTGGGATCATGGAGGTGTGTGGTGTCTTAAATTTGGCTTAGAAGTGGAAGGTCTTGATCGGGAATGGAATATTATCACTCCATTTTTTGTTTACCTAAGGATTTAGAATCATCTAGCTCATATTTTTTATGATGTCACCATAATTAATGAGGCCTTGGACATAGTCTCAAAAAGGTTGACATCAATTAATAATATGCCCATAGGTTTGGTGATATACACAATATTATTTATCTTTATACCAATAGGGCTTAGGATTAGTAGGATCAAGATGGTGAATGGGTGGATAGACCATCATGTTAGCAATGACTATCTATTTTAAAAGGACTTCCAAGGACATAGGAAGGGTAGTATAAGGACCCACTTCATGTTGTGACTTAGATTTTGAATAATTACACTTATGATCAGATAATTTTGACATGACTAGGTGGATTGACTAGTAGTATTTAAGGTGGCCAATATTGGATTCATTTTACTAGTATAGGGATAAGAAATGGATTGTTTATGTCTAGTAGGTGGAGGATTGGTATGGGACTCACATGAAAGGACTTGGATGGGAGGTGGAATGAGTTAAAGGAGATATTAAGAAACTTTAAGAGGATCTCAACCTTATGCAAAGCTATATATTTGTCTATGAACTTGGGGTCTAAATCTATGATGATGGGTGATGATTAATGGATGATGAAGGTAGGATAAGGATTAGATGGGTTTCTTGAACAAAATCTATCGAAAGGATTGAGCTAGTATGATTAGGTGATGATGTTTGAATGGATTAAAGACTGAGACCAAATTTTAGACTAATATCACAATAGGTGATAAAAACCTATCCATGATGCCTAGGTGTTAATTGAGAAAAATGGATTAGGGGTTTGATGGGTTCCTATGTTCTAAAACTAGCAACATAATGACTAGATGGGTGCTAATTAGGAGTAGGCAAAAATGATTAAGACTAAGTTGATGAGGATGGTTTTACTAGATTAGAATTGACAAAGTTACAAGATGCTAGAAGGATATTAACTAGGTATGAAATTTGACCAAGGAATGAGTGATAATAGACTAGGCTGATAGGATGATATGGATGATAAAAGGACTAGCTGAAGCTTTAAAACTAATTTGCCCAAGATGGAGATTGAATGGGATTATGTGATGAAGGTGATTAGGATACTAGGATAAGGACAAGTATGATAATAAGTGATGATGAAAGGATAAAATGGTAAGATGAATGAGGTGGGGATGGTTTAAACCCATATGTGACCTAAAAATCCAACTGGGATAAGATAGGATGAGGTTAAATTAGATGGGTGATGAAGACAAGGTCAAGATAAGTGATGAGGTATGGACTTAGGATAGGATGCAGATATGAGATGATGTGACTAGGATATGTAGGTGATGGGAGGATGACTAATGATGGGAATATTAGGATAGGATATGAGTAAAAGGATGTATAGGAGAATAAAATATATGTACAAAAGATGAGATAAGAATGTATAAGACAATATGTAGGTGATGGGGATATGGATTAAGATGAGGTTAGATAATGGGATGATGACAAGGATATTCAAGACAAAGGATTGATTATCAATGTAATACAAGATGTGGTTGAGATTAGGATATGTGAATGATGGGGGTTTGATCAATGGGTAGAGATGACTAGACTAGGATGGGATGAAAATAAGGAGCAGGATGGGATAGGGATATAAGAGGATGATATGTGTAAGAGGATGATGATAAGGATGGATAAGATGATGGTGATGATATGATAGTTTTAACAAGACAAGAATATACACAAGATATATATATATATATATATATATATATATATATATATATATATATATATATATATATATGCAAAATTATGGTAAGATGTACAAGATGGGTTATGCAAAGGACCTAGTTAGGTGTATAGGTTTGGGTGAAGGCTGACTTGGTTTAAAAATAACATAAATTTATCACAACACACACCCAAGAAAGTAATCTAAAAATTGTTATTAGTAAACTCAATTGTGTGTAACCCAATGCCCACACCATCCAATGGCTTTATTAGTGAGGCTATATGCTAGTGACCCATTATGTTATTTATTTAACCCTCTCAACCCCGATTACACTTGATGGCTACCTCAAAGTTGATACTGACTCTTGTAGTGGTACACTTGCTATGGCCAAAGGGTCCTATGTTAGATTTTTATGGGCTTTCTAAGTGCATCCCTTATATATGTGAATGTATAATGGGCCCTAAGTCTATATAAGATGTTTTATAGCTACCCTGTATCTTGGAGCCTAACCTCCCTTCACTCAATGGAAACATTTATGGATAATTTTGCTTAGGCATGTAATGACAACTCTCCTAATTTTAGAATCCATTAGAACATAGAGTTTGTACTAGTGCATGGTGGTCAAATATATGGTCACTTGCCCCCCAGAAAATAAAAAAATATGGAGTGTTTATAAGTGGTTTTTGATTCACCATGAATCATCACAAGAATGCAGGGGGGAGATCATACATTGATTGTATCCCTCAAGATACAAACAACTAGATAAAAGATAAATTAATTTATTAATATTAATATGTGAGATATATACAAGATGAAAGATAATAATATACAAGTTATACAATGAAAATTATATATATAAGACAAAGTGATGAAAATGATATATGCAAGGCAAAGTGATCAAAAATGATATATATAATACAAGATAAATGATTAAAATAAATCAAAAATAATTTTAGAGTGTCAAGAAGGGTCTTTGACAAGTGTCCTACGAGCACATAGTAGTTTGATTATCACTCAAAATAAGGTTTCTTAAAACACAAGGATTATTAATTTAAGTGATTTAAAAATATTCAAGGGTAACTTGTAAAACAAGATGTTAGACCAAAATATGACCTACAAAATATGATGGTAAAAATAAAAAATAAACTCTAGATTTACCCATGCAAGAAGAAAAGTGTTAGCCTAATAGGAATTAATAAAAACACCCTAAAAAATCATGATTTGGCTCTATAATTTTTTTGGGGTGAGTAGGCCATGATGTAGGGGTTTGAGGGCAATAACCCCAATAGGGTTAATGGGTAGCACCCCTTGTAGGGTCAAGGGGAAGAGCCTTTTATGGGGTCTAAGGATAGTTCCCTAGGCATGCTCCCTATTATGTTATAGTTTGGGGTCAATGGGTATAGCCCCTAATGCAAAAGGTATTATTGAGCCTTGTCAGAGGCCTAAAATGACTAAAAATTCAACAAAAATGACTAAAAAAATATGATCACAAAGGAAAAAATGGAATGTAAAATTGAAACTACACAGTGTAAAATAACAACCAAAAAGTGAAAATTATAAACTGAGGGGACAAAAATGAACATCTTAAATTGTATATTTTATAGCAATTATTTTAACTATGATGGTCAGTTGTAAAAGCATGACTATTTAGATAAAATTGTGATTTCAAATTACAAAAATTTCTATTGACTATAAATTGATATCTTTGGTTTTTTAATAAACTATAAAACCTCTAAATTTATATTAATTAATCCGAAAATATGCCTATACAAGTTATAAAATATTTCCATATGTCAAAAAACTTGTTTACAAAAGATTATGACTGATTAAAAGTGATTTATGATATATCAAAATTTTATACAAAACATTGCAGACTTATATCAGCAAATGAATCATAATTCTAAGCATTCAAAAGTGTGTTTAAAAACATTTTAACCTAATTATGCCATATGGAATTTAAAAAAGACAATATATAGTCAAATTTAATTCAAAATGAATAAAATATCAACATCATGACTATGGATACAATATTGTGACTCTACAGAGCAAGGTCATAACTCTAAAAATTTCAAAATCTATGATTTTATCAATGGTGGAAAAGGTTAAGGAGCTATGTTTCATTTTAGCCTTTGATGAATCTTCCTACCTTTCTTCTTCCCTATTGATCCTACCAATTCACATAGCAAACACTAGCATAGATAAAAACTCTTTTCATCAAAAGGAGGTTAGTAAAAAATTAGACTAAAATCCTGTTAAAGTCACTAAAGAATAAAGGTGATATGATAGACTCAGTGATGACAGAGTCTCTTGAAACATATTAAACTTAAAAATAAAATTTTAAATTAGATGACAATAAAATGACTGTTGAGTATTTTTTTTAAATGTAATATCATGATTTATGACTTTTATATCATAATTATTATGACAAGAAACATGACTATAAAAGTAGTGATTTTGTGACTTGGGGATGATAGCCTTGATTCCTTCTTGATGAATGTTTTGACCTATATCTTGTAAATAGAGGACTACAAGACCTTGAAACACACACAAGATGTTTAGGAGGATGAGGTAGGGGTTAGAAAAAATGAAAATAAATAGGTAAACTAAAGGATTTTATGTTTGCCCATGAATCTATAGAATAATGACTCCTTAGTACAAAGTTATGATTACCAGGGTCAATTCATGATTTTTGAAGTTACAATTTTGTCAAAAAAACCAAACCTACAACACAAACCATTAGTAGTTAGTCAAAATTATGAATCACTATTCAAAATCACTACTCTTTATGCAAAGTTATAAGTTATGAATTACATTTTTGTTGAAGGGTTGAAACCTATCATGATTAGCCAAACTGTTAGTGGTCAATTCAAATGATTAAGACAAAATCATGGTTGTAAGGTTATGAATACCAGTGAAATTCCAAAACTTCCACCTATAAGTGTAAAATTTTCAAAAACTTGACTTTTATCTTGTCTAATTAGATAACAAGCTACAAACAACAATTCTTAAATGCAAAATGATTATAACAGGAGGGATTGTTCCACTATAGTCACCAAAATGTAGATGAAATTTGAGCTTTATATAGATTTAAAAATGTAAATTCAAACCCAAATATCAAAATAGTATTTAAAGTGAGAGATCCATTAAGACCTAATGCAATAGATGAATATACAATTCAAAACATGCATTACAATCCTAATCTAAGTATTCCACACCATGATTGAATAGATTAAAAATAAGAAGATTAGGATTTGGATTACCTTTGAATCAATAATTTGACATTGTGATGTTGATTGAACAATAATTGTTGGGTGTATGATTGAGATTAGTTTGTCATGGATTTTATATGAAGCTTAGAAATCACTAATTGGACATGGATATGTCATGATAATTCAAGTTATCTCCTATGGAGAGATGAGGTTGATTAAATAGAAAATGGAGGGAGGAATAAATGGTAGATATTCAAACTTTATTCTGGGGAGATCAAGGGTTAAGGATTATCCAAGGAATTTAAAATTCCTTGAAATCCTCTAGATTTGGGGGTTTTTAGAGAGAAGGGATTAGAATAAAGAAGGTTCTAGATTTGGATGGTTCTCAAATAATTCTTAAGGTTAATTAGGATTAGGAATATGAGATTAGATAGATATTAGGTGGGTTATTAGGGATTAGGGGTGTAGGAGAGCCTAGGCATAGACTAGTAGGTGGTTCATTGGGAATTTAAAATTCCCAAATAATGGGATTAGATTAGGATAATATGGTTTTTAGAATAATTAATGATGAAATGGGATAGAAAAAGGGTATAAATATGAAAAATAATGAAGGGGATATTAGATAAATGACTATGAAGGGGGGATATTAGGATGGGAATAATTATAATAAATTAGATAAGCAGATTTAGTGTTGGCTAATATGAATATTAATGATAATAATGTAAGCAAGTGATTTTAGGTTCATACATGTTGCCCCTCTTTGAAATATAATTGTGAGTGGAGCAAAGTGGAAGGAGTAATGGTGTTTCAAATAAAAACCATTTCATTGTTTAATATTAGTAGATGATCCCTCCATCAAGGATGAGCCTAGTCCCCCCATCTCCCATGAATCCTTTCATGGCCATCTCTTAGTCAAATTGATCATCTCTCTCCCATCCTCTCCTCATCCATCACATCATACACCCCATAATGATATGTCAATTATACATAATTAATTTTATACTTATATCCTTACATCTTGTACATCAATGTCAGTGTCAGAGTTAACATCAAAAGTCTTATCTTCATTAAGATCATGCTCATAACTAGTATCTACATTAGATTCATCATAAAAAATGTCATCCCTTATTGATGCTAATAATGCCTATCTTTTTTAGAGTGCCTCTAAGATGAATGTCTCCACTCCGTCACTAGGAATATATTTTTATCCCAATTAGGATGATGATGTAATAAATGAGTTATTTCAAGATTTATCTATTGAATATTGTTAGAGTGAATCTGACACTCTTTTGAATGCATCTACTATAAATATTCCTCATGATCCTTCTGTTAATCTTCAGGAAAGTTTCTTTGATGTCCAAACTAGATCTCCTAAGAACCCCTATGGAGACTATGCTTTCTCATCACCACTTATTAACCTCATTATATCATATTCACCATTTTCATCCATCATTAATCTTTTTCTTCCCATAAATGACCATTTAATCACTTCCTTACATAAGGATAAATAGGACCATACATCGTTGGACTCTTCCTTGAGCAACATAAGGTGTACCACAAATGTATAAGTTGAAGACCATATTCAAGAAGACATAAATCATAATCAGTTCATCCTTGATCCTATCAATCAAAATCAAGAAGAATACAATTATTGACCTAATAAAAAAATGTCTTCCCCTAGTAAAGCCAAAAATCTAGTACTAGGGGCATATCCAAGTCAAAATAGTCACATATAAAGTCAAAAATCAATTTCTTCTACTGAATCCCAAAATCATGCACTAGGGGGAAGTCAAAGTAAACTCAAACCTTGACAAAAAAATAATGGTGAAATAAATATCCAAATGGATAATAATTATTTAAATAATTAGTTCAAAGAACCACAAAATCAAAGTGTCTTGGATCTCCTATAGTCTTTTGTCAATTGAAACCAATAAAATGAATCATGTCCCACATCTCTAATGATATATGAAACTACTATTCCTAATCCTCCATCACCCATCACCCCATCCTATCATGATACTATCATTTATTTTTGTCCTAATCCTCCATCACCCATCATATTATCCTATCCTAATCCTATAATCCATAAAAATCAAGCTATAATTAAATCCATGCCTAAAATCACATCCCTAGGCAACATTGTCTCTACTAGGGGTAGTGAAGATGCTTGGTATAGATATATAAAGGGGTGTCCATCAAGCATTAGTAAGGTCACATATACCCTTATACATCTAGTAATATGATCAACATATCACACATACCTATAACAAGTGTTGGTTATAAATAACCACAATTCTTGCATTCTTAAATCTCATCCCCATATCCAATAAATCAAGATGCCATTCCCAAAAAAATTGAAATAAAAATGATGCATCCAATGGTGAAAATTAAAATTTTGAAACCTTAGGCAAGTACCATTATGAAAACTAGTTTCTAACATCATGGTAAAATAATCAATTATCTAAATTTTTACCTTATTACATGGGAGAAAATTCCATCCTCTTCATATTACTCATCATATCCCTTATAAACCTTATCTACATCATCCATCCATGTCACTTCTTATCCTTTGGTCTAACCCATCATATACCATCCTATCATACATCTAATCTCTCTTTCCCTCTTGTCTTAAACTTTGTAAGGATGAGTAAGGTGTCTTGAGAAATGTTCTTAAACCCTCTTGGCATATCCTCCAATAGACACTTAGATAACTAAACATTTGGTTGCTTCACGATGTGGTTTTTGGTAATCCCTAGTCCATTCTTCCTTGGCCCCGACCGCCTCATCCTTTTGTCAACCCATCCATCTTCATATTGGTTGGTAGTATTGGTATTACCTTTTATATTAAATCCATTTGTATCATGTACATACATATTCCAAAAATCCCTAAAAAATAAAAAATGCCAAAAACCCTAAAAATCATAAAATCTAAAAAAGCCAAAAATTGTCCATTATGTTCTATCTTATACCTAATCCACTAGTCATATCCATCTCCATCCAACTAATATTTTCCCATATTTGGATACCATATTATATCTAGTAATAAAAATTAAGTGGTCACCTATATCCTCATATCTTCCTCATCTTTTTGACTAAGAGTTATTAACATGCATCACCTTGTCAAATAATTCAATCTTGCACCCATCACTTCCTATCAATTTCCTTTTCATATCTAGCACCAATTAACTTAATTCTTTGCTAGTATGAAAGGTAATTGATTTAATCTCCTTCCATGTCATTACCTCTTCATACATAACACACATAAGATCACTCCATTGCTTGTATGAAGTGTATTTTATATCCCATCATTATCTCTTCTTATTGATAGATTGGAATCCTACAATGACTTATCTATTGTTAATCCTTAGTTATCACTTTTATAAATCACCTTCCTTGGACACTTTTTAATTTTATTTCAAGACCAAATCAGTATTTAAAGACCTTATCACATCATCTATCCTTGCATCCTCAAGTAGCAGCAATATATTAGCCTAATCCTAATCATGATCACCCTAAATACAAGTCCATCATAAGTCACCAATCATCATCATAACCAACATTATCCAATCACTCATCCCATCCTTAGATAAGAAATTGGGACATTGCACATAGCTACTCATGTGTGTTACTTATTTGTTCTATTTGTGTTGTTTGCATGTATTTTATCATGTATATATCTGGTTTGTCTCATGTTTTTTTTTACATTATGACTTTTTGTCTATTGGGAAATGAATAGGGATGATATGCGGATGCTCAAAGTGACTTAAAGGATTTAGAGTTCGCTACTTACCCATGAACTTTGGCACAAGATCTTCTTAGTCATGTTTATATCATGGGGCATCCTGCCAATTGTCATAACCATTGGATTGGTTACACTATGATGAGCCTTATGACATTGTGATGGCTTGATCATCTACATATCTTAATCCATAAAACTAACATCCAATCCTTTTATCCTTAGCTAATCATCTAAGTCATCATCCTTTAATTAGTAATCATCTTCATCATCATTCTATATCCATTATTAAGACTACATCATCCTAATGTATCTTTAGACTACGTATGTGTAGTTATATCAAATAAAAAATTAGATGACTTAGGCATGGAAAATGACACCCAACCCATAGGTCTTCCTTGCTCACACAACCCTTATAGGCTATTATTTCACTAATTCCCAATCCCATGTAGCCTTCTATACTTAGTTATTTTAGATCCATGCAACCTTTTCAAGTCTAGATCTATCCCTCTTAGGTCTCATCCCTTTAGGACAATATCAACCAACTTAGATAGGAGCATTAAAACACAAGGTTTCATAATTTTGATACTATTATCCATGTTCAAAATTTATCTTAACAATTAGATTATTTTAGATCTTTTTCCTTTTCTTTGTCAGCATAACATGAATTCAATTAACCCATAATCATTAAATCCATTATAAAATGTCATTCAAAGTCAATTTAGAAGGGTTAACACTCATTTAAAAAAATAATCAAGAATACAAGAAAGTACACTCAACCACTCTTCCCTATTCTTTGCATACAACCTTCCAATATAATTTCAAACTTATTCAATCACTCATACCAATCCCTAGTCATCCAAAGTACATCCAATTTTTCATCTAGTTGAATACATCACAAAAAAATGGAACCAAAAACTTCAATGTGAGAACTACATTATCTTGATCCCTCTTCAAAGTATTGGTATGTAATAAGTATGCCCACATAAGGGGTGTGAAGTGCATCCAGCATATCCTTTACACACTAACCCCTTCTCTCTCTTTCTCAAATTTCTATTCAAGTTCAACCATAAAGAGCTCCTAAGGGTTTTTAAGGATAAATTAGATAAAAAAAACAATATCCACAAGATTTTAGACCTCAAAAATTCATATACAAGGTGACACAAGCTTATCTAACATAACTTAAAAAGATTTCAACCTCTAGACAATAATGCCAAAATAGGACTACACTGCCATATAGTAGGGTCTCCACTTTTGACACTCCTATCCAACCTAGAAAAAAAATTTAAGAGACTATTCCATCCAATTTTCTATTTTTACTCCTCCAATATCAAACTCTATCTTAGTCCATATTAAAAGGAATAAGCTAAGCTCTACTTTCTCTCACTTCTTGCTATATTTAGAAAAGGTAAAATTACTATCCATTTATACAAATTATTAGGTTAATTAAAGCAAGTTACGTAATGATTTACATTTCTCAAACCCATTTATTATTTAGGACATAAATGTAAAATAAGATGTAATAGGTTCTTGAACTTCATTTCTAGGTAGGATAAGAGCATCTAAAGTGGACACCCTATTGTTTGGTGTTGTTGTCCTATTTTGGCACTGTTGTCTTGAGGATAAAATATTTTTATGTTATGCTTGATAAGATTATTCTACACTATATATGAATTTTTTAGGCCTAAAATCCTATACAACTTATTATAATTTTGTCACAGGGACCAAATCTCCTAACAATCAAAATAACAACATTCAAACCACTCAGTACAAAATCTAAAGGTCAAATCGATCAGAATAGAATAGAACAATAGTGATAGTTCTAAATTAGTAATAAATTTTCACACTAGAAAATAGCACTAAAATAGATAGTAGTGCCAAACATGGGGGTGTCCACATTTTTGTGCTCTTGTCTAGGCATAAAAACACTCAGGTTTTCTATAAATAGGTAAAAAGTTTATTTCAGGGATAGTTTTTGCACTTCTAGATCTGTTACATTTAGCATTTACAATATAGTTTTCTTAGATATAGGTGGTGGTTATGCATGGTATGATGGTTCTCACTTTCAGTTAGATTAGGTATTTGGTATAACTTCTAGATCAAAATATATGTTCTAGACATCAATGATTGGGGTCAATGTGTGCAACACATTGACCTTCTTTTATTTTTGAGTTTAGATTATTCTAGGCATTTTCAATAGTTGTGCACCTTACTATATTTGTAAGTGGTTGGAATCATTTTTTATTTGAACTTTCATACAAGTTTAACTTCTTGAGTTCCTGAGTTCCCAAGTTGGATTTCATATAAGCTTAGTACATAAGTTTTAGAGTGGATTTGATAGAAGCATAACCTCTATCTTTCAAAATGGCTAAGAGTGGCCTAGTTTATAGCATACATTTAGGCTATCCATGTCACATTATCATATTTCAACCACATCCATGTGATCCATGAGCCACTTCATATGAAATCTAATCTATTATAGTATCACTTCATAGCTTCACTTCATAGGGAAATGATGGATCCAAAGGGCTAGATTTTGTAATCTAGATCCACCTATTTAGAAGGATTGAACACATAGTCTAGACATTGATTAGCACATGCATGATTCATTAATTTCACTTTGTCAGAGATGATAGATACAAATATTCAACCTTTAAATTCTTGATCCACCTTTAGGGAAATTAAGCACTCAACTTTGTTCATGATATAACTCTTGACTCAACACATACCCAACGTAATCCAACACAATCCAAAATCACAATAGGTTTTGTATTGGTTCATGTACCTAGTGAGGTGTATTCATTAATTTTTCTTCCTCTTAATATAATTTTATGCATTCCTATTTTATATATAGTTATTCTAGTAAAAATTGATCTACTTTATGTTTTCATTTGTAGATTCACGGTTCATAACGTGCTATATTTATACACAGCCAACATCACAAAGCTTCATGCTCTTCTCCCTTATAGGTAAGTTCAAGTATGCTTTCATTTTTACATTATACTATTATTTCACTTTGCCACATCACTAGATTAAAGGGGGGAAATGTATTCATATATAATGTGAATTTGGATGACTTAGGCATGGCTAATGACACCCAACCCATAGGTATTCCTTATTGCTGACATAACCCTTCCAAGCTATTCTTTCACTAATTCCCAATCATTTTTATCCTCTCAAACTTAGATATTTTATACCCAATTAGCCCTTTTAGGCCTATATTTATCCCCTTAAGATAATAGTCCCTAACTTTGATAGCAGTGTTGAAACATAGGGTGTCCTAATTTTGGTGTTATTATCCAAGTTCAAAATTGCTCCTAATAGTTGAATTATTTTAGATCTTTATCCTTTTCCTTATCAGCCTAAGATGAATTAATTTAATACCTGATCATTAAATCCCTTATAAAATTCCATTCAGGCTCTATTTAGAAGGGTTGGCACTCATTTACAAGAAATAAGCAAAAATATAAGTACACTCAAGCACTCTTCCCTATTCTCTACATACAACCTTCCAAGAGCATTCAAGCCTATTAAAGAAATCATACCAATCTATATTCATCAAAAGTACAAATATTTTTTCATCTATTTGCATACATCACATAAAAATGACACCATAACTTGATCCCTCTTCATAGTATTGGTATGTAGGTAGTATGCCCACACATTAGGTGTGAAATCCATCCATAATATCTTTTACACACTAACCCATTCTCTCTATTTCCCAAATTTTAATTAAAATTCAAGCACAAAGATATACTAAAGCTTTTGAAGAGTAAACCAAACACACAACAAACTTTATAGGCTTCTAGGCCTTAAAAATTCATAGATAGAGTAACAAAAGCCTACCAAATAAAACCCAAAAAGATTTTATCCTTAGGATAATAGTGATATAATAGCACTATAGCACCAAATATTATGGTTTCCACTTTCAATTCTTCTATCCAACCCAGAAACAATGTTTAGGAACCTATTCTGGCCTAGTTTCCAATTATGCTCTTCTAATATTAGGCCCTGTCTCAGTTTGGATCAACCAAAATAAGTTGAGTTATACTTTTCCTCACTTCTTAATATATTTAGAAAAGGTAAAAATAATATATATTTATATAAATTATTAGGTTAATTAAATAATTTTATTCAATGATCTACATTTATCAGACCCATTTCTTATTTAGGAATTAAAAACCTAATTTTCTATAATAGTGACAGTTTCAGATCAGTAACTAGGTTTCACATCAGACAATGGCATAAGAAATGGATAGTATTTATAAAAACAAGGGTGTACACATTTTTGTGCTCTTATTTAGGTAGAAAAATACTTAGGTTTTAAAAAAATATGCAAAAAGTTAAGTTTAGGGATAATTTTGTACTTCTAAATTGGGCAGATTCAGTAGTTTTAGTAAAATTTTCTTAAATATAGGGGTTTATCATGTGTAGCATAATATTTATCACTTTCAATTTAGATTAATAATTTGGCATAACTTATATATCAAAATACATGTTTTATACATTAGTGATTGGGGGCAATGTGTGTAGCACATTTATCTTCTTTTATTTTCAGGTTTAGTTTATTCTTGGCATTCTCAGTAGTTGCATGCCATACTCCATCTTCAAGTGGTTAGAATCATTTTCAAGTTGAAATTACATACACTTTAAAAATTTTGAGTACCTTTTGGCTTTCATTCAAGCCTACTACATCATTTTTTGAGTGTTTTTCATATAAGTCTAACCTCCATCTTTCGAAATGTCTAAGAGTGGCCTAGTTTTTAGCATACATTCAAGCTATCCATGGCACAATGTCATATTTATAGAACATCCATGGGATCCACTAGCCACTTCATATGACATATATTATATATTGGTATCACTTCATGGGGAAATGATGGATCCAAAGGGCCAACCTTTGTATTCTTGAGCCACCTATTTAGAAAGATTAGACACATAGTCTAGACATCAATTAGTACATGCATGATTCATTAAATTCATTTAGTTGGTGATAATGGAGCCATAAGGCCAGCCTTTTAATTCTTGAGCCACCTTCTATGGAATTGATCACTCAGCTTCGTTCATGACATTACTCTTGACTCAACACATACTTTACATAATCTAGCATAACCTAGCATCACAATAGGTATTGTATTGGTTCACGTACCCAGTGAAGTGTATTCATTCCTTTCTCTTCCATTTAATCAAGTTGTATACATTCTTATTTTAGATATAACATGTCTAATTATAAATTATATACTTTATATTTTTATTTGTAGATTCACACTTCACAACATGTTTTATCTATGCAGATCCAACATCACACAACTTTATGAGCTTCTCCCTTATAGGTAAGTTCAAGTATGTTTTTGTTTAAATCCTAGTATTTCACTTTGTTACATCACTATAATAAAGAGGGTGGGAAATTTATTCATATGAAATTTGAAATTGGATGACTTAGGTATGGTTAATGACACCCAACCGATAAGGTCATCCTTCTTGTTCACATAACCCTTCTATGTTATTCTTTCACTAAATCTTAGTCATTCATAGCCTTCCAAACTTATCTATTTTAGACCTAGGTATTCCTATCAGGGATAGACCCATCCCCTTAGGTCTCATCTCCTTAGTACAACATCTCTTAACTTAGATAAGAGTGTTTAGACCTAGGGTGTCCTAATTTTGGTGATGTTTTCCAAGTTCAAAATTGATCCTAACAATCAGATTATTTTATATCCTTTTCCTTTTCCATGTCCACCTAACACAAATTCATTTAACCCAAAATCATTAAATTGCCTATAAAAGGCCATTTAAATTCCATTTAGAAGGGTTGGTACTCATTTATAGGAAAGGATCAAGAATATAAGCAAGTACATTCAAGCACTCTTCCATATTCTTTACATATAGCCTTTCAAGATAATTTCAAGCCTATTAAAGTAATCATACCAATCCCTAGTCATCTAAAGTACATCTAGTTTCACATATAGTTACATACATCACACACAAATGGCACCAAGTACTTCAATAGGATAACTACATTAGCTTGATCCCTCTTTAGAGTACTAGTATGTAGGCAGTGTGCCCACACATGGGGTGTGAATTGCATCTAGTGCATCCATTACACACTAACACATTCTCTCTCTTTCACAAATTTCTATTCAAGTTCAAGCATAAAAATCTCATAAAGGTTTTGAAGACTAAATCAGACACATAATGACTTTTATAGGCTTCCAGGCCTAAAAAATTCATGGGTAGGGTAACATAGGCCTACCAAACAAAACCTAGAGAGCTATCAGTCTTAGGACAATAGCATTAGAATAGGACTATAACACTGAACAATAGGTTTTCCACCTTAGTCACTCATATCCAGCCAAAAAAAAAAGTTTAAAAACTTGTTCCATCCTATTTTCTAGTTCTACTCCTCTAATATCAAGCCATGTCTCAATTTGGGTCAACTAGAATAAGTTAAGTTATACTTTCTCTCACTTCCTAATTTATTTATAAAAGGTAAAAATACTATCTATCTACAAAAATTAGTAGGTCAATTAAATCATATTATTCATTGATTTATATTTCTTAGACCAATCTATTATTTATGAATTAAACACCTAATTTCCTAAAACAATAAAACATTTGGTGAACTTGAGTTACTTTGAATTTTTGCACAACCCTAGAAACCCTAAGGATAATTATTTATATTTTTTATTTAAAAACAAATTTACACATTCATTGAAATAATATCATATATTTTGTTCAAACCCTAGTTTGCACATACTAGGTCCATTTTGCATATAAACACTTTTCACACTAGGAAAAATATATTGCTAATTTTTGAAATATTTTCTTATTTTTATTAAATTTTTCAAGAAAAATTATACAAATTTCTCTAAATTTTTCAAATTAGTACATTAATTTTGAAAAAAATCATTCAAAACCCTAGTTTCATCAACTAAACTAGCAATTATTTTCCATTACTTTTCACATCATTTTCTAAACTTTTAGTTGTCTATCAAAATCAAAAAATCAATTTCAACATTAAAATTTCACAATATTTTAGACAAGTATTTCTAAATAATATTTAGTTGCATATACTAGCACCTCTTTACTTCTTCCCGTATCACCTTACATCTCTTGTTATATTTCAAAAATGATGTTCTTTTATTTACAAAATTTTCTTCCATTTCTTACAAATAATTAGAAAACTATAATAGGTCCTATCATGTACATGAATGATGAAGTTTATCATATGTTGGTACAAATTTTTATTCTTTGAATTTCATGTTTATTTTTCATTACATGGGATGATGTTAAGAAATTTCTCCTTAAATATGTTAATCCATCTCTTATATCACCTCCCTTGGATCCCCTTCCCTATATTAAGTCATGTTGGATTGTCTATTTCACTCTTCCCCAAGTAACTACCCATTTCCAGAGAGCCTAGTTGACACCATTTTTCCCTCCACCTCCTCAACCCATAAATTATCTTTTCTCTCCTCTTATATCTATTATTACTCCTATAAAGATTGTAGATACTATAGTTAGAGCTATTACTCAATGTATCACTATATCTCCTCCACCTACCCAGGAGCCCCATCACCCTACTATTCCAACCCATCCCAAGCCCAACCCACCCACATAGGTAGATTTGTGTAAGGCATATGAAAATTTTGATTAGTTATGGAAAACTCCAACTAAAATTTCCATGTTAAAACTACTTCAAAAAACTAATGTATTTAAGGCATTGTTTATCAGGCACTCACTCAGACTTCTCTATCTATTGATTGAGAATGTTATTATTTTTCATTAGCGGTCAACACTTTAAAAACTATATAAGACATAAGTTATTTTGATAGTGAGGACATGCCTTCTCAGATAGTTATTGATCAAAATTTTCCACTATTCATACAAATCAAAACCAACATGGTCAAGAGAGTTCTTGTTGATAGTGGTTTCAAAATAAATTTATGTAATATCACACATACAAGGCATGGGTGTAGATTTGGATTAATGCAAAAAAAAATATAAGAACATTTGAAGGTTTGATGATATACTATGACATACATTGGGTATTATTACTTTAGATACCATGGTGGGCCCAAAAACCCTCGCAACACAGTTATAGGTTATGTCAGGTCCACTTCACTATAAAAAATTTCTTAGATGACCTTAGATATATACTATGGGTGTTATCCCTTCCACTCTCCATCAATGTATTAAGTTTATTCATAAGGGATATCTATATATATGTCTAATAGGCAACCAACCATTCAAGTATTGTCAACTTACTTAGTCCTTTTTTACTATTTCTCATATCTCATAGCACAACTACCACTTCATAGCATTTCTCTTGATCAGATACATACATATGAGTTTGGAAAGACTAGCACTTCCCACACTACTCCACTTATAGTCACACCAGCAACACCAGCTCTTTTACCAGTCATAGCAGCTTTAGCCAATCTAGCTACATCAATCATAATTCCAACACCTATTGCACAACCATCATCACTAATAGCATTACAAATAGATCTAGTTGAATCCATAGTTACTCCATCAATTATAGACATTTTATTAGTAACACCTTCTTCTACTAATATAGTTAAGGAGACTCTTATAGAATAATTACCCCTTATGGTAAATTCAAAGTTATCATATGTACATGATGCTGATACAAATTCACAAGCTTCTTGAGATGATGATATAACACCCACACTCATAAAATGACTATTTATGTGGATTGATATTTACACCAATTAGCCTAAGAGAGGACAAAGATGACTCTATATCTCTCATTCCACATCCTACATCACTTCTACCATCTCGTACTACACTCTCAATTTATGATCCACACTCATGGCCATAGACAAATCACTTGGCACATATAGTTCACCTAATTACTTTCATAGATATAAAGCTAGTTATTCAGATTTAGGCATGCAACACACAACATTAACAATAGTTTATGTTATAGATATTACTTGATCATGGATTGATCACATTACCTATAGTATGATATAGATCTATTAGCAAATTATCACATCAGGATGGTCACCTATTTTGTACTTTTCATAGGATTATAGGCCATGATACAAACTCATGTATAGCTTTACAATAGATATCAAACAAACTATAGTATTGAGGCATTATTTAGATTATAACACTCTAGTAGCACCAACTCCACCACTTCCACTAAATTCATTTACTAGCAGGACTAAACATCCCAGAGTAGAGTTAGCATCTCCCCCACCAGAGCAACCTTCAGTTCACCTTCGACATGGTGACACTATAAACATATCATCTATAGAATATGATGATACTTATGATGATTATATTGAGGCATTTGATGATGGTTATGACCCTTTCCTCCATTTCCATCCCCAACAAGCTCCATCCTTAGATCCCTTCCCACCACCAGGCTAGTCTTTTATATCATTATGCACATACTACTTTATTTACATACTTGTATAAAGTTTTTTAGCATTGATTTTATATAATCTCTTTTTCATTCATTATACATAGATTATATCAAAATACAAAAATAATACAAAAATTAAAAATAGAAAAACATTTAAAACATATCAAAAATACCAAAAACATTTTGATTGTATGCATCATTCATGTTTTACATTACTAATATCATGATAAGACTTACATATATTGTTTCATGTAATTGTATGTTGATTTTTTACTCTACCATGCTTCACTTGATCTTCTTTGAGTGTGTATAGTGACATCCAACTCTTTGACTACTTGATTTTACCCATTAAGGGAGTACTCTTACTTCTATATTTGAGACATATATTGATATGCATACCCACTAGGGCCATATTATACATGACTACACCATCTAGATTATGGCATTCCTACATAAGACACTCAGAGTTATCATGCTGATGTACATTAATTTATATCTTACATAGAATATTATATTGAAATTTCACTAGTATCTAGCACTTGTGTATCTCTTAGCATATACCTAGTCTTCCATTATACATGTTTATCATACTTTCACATTTGCTTTGATTAGTTAGATGTGTTTGTATCTTTCCAACAATTACATGGTTTCTTTGCTTGCTTATTATAGCTTATGTGATTGCATTTCTAATTCCATCTTATCTCCTTCTTATGCCTTAGGAAATTTTCCAATGTACTTTTCTTCTATTCATGTGTGTTCCTTAGGACATTTACCAATGTATTTTTATTGTACTCTTTTATGTGCCCATGGCCTTTATGCCAACTTTTCTAATTTCAATTATACATATATGTGGCACTTGAACATGCCTTCCATGCTTGTTTTCTAGTTTGAGTGACATATGCCCATTTCCTTTATTTGTATGGCCCCTTATCCATACTTGAATTCTTATTTATTCTTTCATGTTTTCTTGATTGCTTGTCTAATTTTCAATGAGTGCAATGCCATGATCCATATCATGCATTTACATTGCTTTCTTGGATGCCATGATGGACATCATACTCCATCCCTCCAACTAACAACTAACAACTAGTAGGTAACATTTATAATTTAGTAATTTGTACATGATTTCACATTGTTATATCTATATAGGCATACCCTTATTGATATAATAATCTATAAATACAAACATTGCTATAACTTGAAACCTATTGTCAAATATCAAATGCTATATCATATATCTATACAACTTAACACACATACATGACTCTTTTCTTCTAAGGGTAATCATTGTAGGTTCATCATTCCTACCATAAGAAGAGGGAGTATCAAATAGGGGTTTTTTCATAGAGACCAAATCTCTTAATAGTTGAAACAACATCATTCATACCGCTCAATACAAAATCTAGAGGTCAAATTGGTCAAAATAGAGCCAAAAAAAGATAGTTCTAGATCAATAACTAGTTTTCACATTAAAAATAGCACCAAAAATGGACAATAACACCAAACATATGGGTGTCCACATTTTAGTGCTCTTATCCAGGTACAAAAACACTTAGTATTTCTAGAAATAGGTAAAAAGATTATTTTAGGGATAGTTTTTGCACTTCTAGATCAGTAGGATTCCATAGTTTTAGTATAGTTTTCTTAGATATAGGGGTTACCATGTGTGACATGATGGTTCTCAATTTTATTTTAGATTAGGCAATTAGCATAACTTATAGATCAAAATCCATGTTATAGACATTAGTTATTGGGGGAAATGTGCACAACACATTGATCTTCTTCTATTTTTGAGTTTAGTTTCGTCCAAGCATTATCAATAGTTACATGCCTTACTCCATCTATAGGTGGTTGGCATCACTTTTGAGTTGAAATTTCATAGAATTTTAACTTTCCAAGTACATGAGTTCCTAATTTGGCTTTCATATAAGCCTATTAGATTAGTTTCAAAGTGGATTTCATATAAGTCTAACCACCATCTTTTGAAATGACCAAGAGTGACCTAGTTTTCAACATACATTCAAGTTATCCATGCCACATTATCAGATTTATAACACATCTATGGGCTCCATAATCCACTTCATATGAAACATATCCTATACTAGTATCACTTCATAATTTAACTTCATGGGGTAATCATGGAGCCAAAGGACTAGCTTTTGTATTCATGAGCCACCTATTTAGAGGGATTGGACATATAGTTCAGACATCAATTAAAACAGACATGATTCATTAACTTCACTTAGTTGGTGATGATAGAGCTAAAGGGCAAACCTTAACATTCTTGAGACACCTTTTAGAGAATTAAACACTTAGCTTCATTCATGATATTACTCTTGACTCAACACATACTCAGCACAATCTAACATAATCTAGCATCACAATAGGTTTTTTATTAGTTCATGTACCTAGTGAGGTGTATTCATTCCTTTATCTTCTTATTAGTTAAATTTTGTACATTATTATTTTAGATATAGCATGTCTAGTAAGAACTGATCTAATTTATGTTTTTATTTATAGATTCACACTTCATAGTGTGCTCTATCTATGTACATCTGACATCACATAGTTTCATGAGCTTCTCCCTTATAGATAAGTTTAGTCATGCTTTATTTTTTTCCTTTATCTTAGAATTTAACTTTTATACATCACCAAAATAAATGGGGGGGGATGTAGTCATATAAAATGTGAAATTGGATAACTTAGGCATGGATAATGACACACAACCCATAAGTCCTCCTTCTTGTTCACATAACCCTTTTATATTATTATTTCACTAATTTTTATCCATATGTAGCCTTTCAAAATTAGATCTTTTAGACCCAAGTATCCTTATTAGGTCTAGATCTATCCCCTAGGTCTTATCTCCTTAGGACATCATCACCCAACTTGGACAAGAGTGTTGAAACCTAGGGTGTCCTAATTTTTTCAATGTTGTCCAAGTTTAAAATTTCTCCTAACAGTCAGATTATTTTGGATGCTTATCCTTTTCCTTATTAGACTAACATGAATTAATTTAACCCACAATCATTAAATCCCATATAAAATTCCATTAAAAGTCTATTTAGAAGGGTTAACACTTATTTATAGGAAAGAAGAAAGAATACAAGTAAGTACACTCAAGCACTCTTCCCTATTCTTTACATATAGCCTTCTAAGAGCATTTCAAGCATATTCAAGCACTCATACTAGTCCCTAGTCATCCAAATAACATCCAATTTCATATCTACTTACATACATCACACACAAATGGCACCAATCACTTCAAAGGGAGAACTACATTAGCTTGATCCCTCTTCAGATTATCGGTATGTAGGCAACATTGCCACACATGGGGGATGAAGTACATCTAGCATATCCTTTACACACTCAACCCTCCTCTCTCTTACTGAAATTTACATTAAATTTCAAGCACAAAGAGCTCCTAAGGGTTTTTAAGACTATATCAGACACACAATGAGCTCTATAGAATTTTAGTACTAAAAACATCATAAATAAGATAACACATACCTACCAAATAGAACCCAAAAAACTTTCAACATCAAGATGAAAACACTAAAAGAGGAATACAACACTATATAATATATTGTACACTTTTGTAATTCCTATCCAAAATAAAAATGATGTTCAAGAAATTGTTCTAGCTTATTTTTGAGTTCTACTCCTCCAATATCAAGCCCTGTCTCAGTTTGGATCAAATAGAATAAGCTAAGTTCTACTTTCTCTCACTTCCTGTTATATTCAAAAAAGGTAAAAATATTATATGTTTACATAAGCTAGTAGGTTAATTAAAGAATACTATTCATTGATTTACATTTGTCGAACACATTTATTATTTATGAATTAAACACCTAATTTCTTAAAACAATAAAATAATATGTGACACTTGGCCACTTTTTAGTGCCTAAGGATATCTTGACCACTATCTCCTCTTTCCTCATCATTCATCATCATATTCAAGTCTTAAATTAATCAAATCCTTGAGATATAATATCAATATTTGATCAATAAACATCCTTTTAATCATTTCCTTAATCTTTTCATCAATTACATGCAACTATTGATTGGGCCTAACAAATCACAATTTTCATCTTTTCTTCCATAAATTGTTAATTAGTCAATCAATTATCAATCCCTTGCATGTGTCCTTATTATGATCATCATCCTTGATCATATTATGGCTCATTGAGTTTATGTAATGTAGTATTTTGGTCACTTGATCATATCATTTCTTCTTTATAATTACATGCATCATATTGTTTCATTTAGCTTTGATCTATACCCATCATTAATCAAATCCTTATCTATATTGGCCTATATCTCTCCCTTTCATGCATCCTTTCTTGGGATATGTATAAATATTATGGCCTTTTAATCTTATGATCATCATGTTACAATTAATTACCCCTTGGGATGTGTTTATAATCATGATACCAATCATATCTACTCCTTGTGCATGTGTCTTTGCCAGGGGCATCATCAATATTATAGCTTACTAATCAAGTCAACTTTGTCTTCTTCATAATCTATCTCTCATCTGACATCACATCACCTTGTCTTTCCATCACATCCCACCCCTCATTTTTTCTTTTGAGTGGCCATCTATATCATTCTTCCCTACACGTCCCCTTGAGGGGGCATCGTATCTCATAACATCATCTACTAACACTCATCCATGACATGATTTTTATTTGAAAGACCATTAATCCTTCCACATCAATTCACTCACAATGCCCTTTCAAAGAGGGAAAAAAGTATGTACCTAAATTCACTAAGCTACATTATTGACATTAGTATTACTATTAGTTGACACTAATTCTATTCATCCAATTTATTCTAAGTTATATCGCTAATTTATCCCCTCTTCCTAGTCATTTATCTAATATACCCTCAAATATTTCATACGCTAACCTTTTTTATCCCACATCATCATTAATTTATCTTAAATCCCCATTATCCTAATCTAACCCTACTTACCAATTATTTGGTAATTTTAAATTCTAAATGACCCACCTACTAGCCTATGCATAGGCTCTCCTAAACCCCTAGTCCCTATCACCTACCAAATCCCTATATAATCCCACTAATAAACCTAATTAATATGTAATAGGATGCTAGAATTGGAGGATTATATAATCCTCTCTATTCTAACCCCTCCTCTATATAAGCCTCTAAATCTAGAAGCTTCCAAGGAATTTCAAATTTCTTGGATAATTTCCATCCATTGATCTCCCTCAACCAAGTTTAAACCTTAACCATTGATATTTTCCTCCCTCTTATATATAAACAACTCCATTCTTCCATGAAAAACCATCTTAAAAATCCATTCTAAATCTATAATCAAGCATCCACCATCAACAATCTTTGATTAAGTAACATCATAGTGTCAAAAATTGAGTCCAAGGTATATCAATCCAATCCAATCTCAATATCTATTTATTTTCAATACACTTAATCATGGTGTAGATAATTTAGCTTTAGAATTGTAATGTTGTTTTGAATTATGAATTCATTAGTTTCTATTAGGTTCTAATGTCTCTATCATTTTACCTAGTAGTTTGATTTTTGTGTTTTAATTTAAATTATTAAATCCATATAGATCCCAAATTTCTCTCTAAAGTAGATGATAAATATATTTTCCCTCATCCTTTAAATATATGAGGATGTCATCTAGAAATAATAGTATGAAATGATCTAAATATTATATGAACACAGTATTCATGAGATTTATAAATGTTTTAGGAGCATTTTTCAACCCAAAATGTAACAATGTGATCTTGTAACACCCATATAAAGTTATAAATGTTGTTTTTGGAATATCCTCATCATTGATTCTCAGCTAAAGATACCCTATGATTTAACCTATTTGAGAATATTAGTGTATTATTCCTAAGTTAGTTAAAATTTCTAAGTAGTAAAATCAATAAATAACTATGTAATAATTAAGATACTAATTTATATAAATTAGGTTGAAATTTTGACCTTTCTAAAAATAGTAATAAGAGGGAGAAAATAAGGCTTAACTAAAAACTAACTAATACATTTGAGACAAGGTCTGAGATTCATTATATATGACTAGGACACTATCATAAACTAAGATCTAATCTTAATTTTATGATTGGATAAGAGAACAAAAAGTGGATAGGAGTGGGACTAGTCCTGTAGTCCACCTCTACCACTATTGTGTAGGAGATCTAAGCTTTTTAGGTTTTGTTCACTATGCCCATGGGACCCTGTCTATGAAGTTTTAGTAGCTATAAGTATATAGATCTTATTATAGATAAAATTTTCTCTTCAAACCCTATACTCCATTATGATTTGACCAATTTAAATAAATATGGGGGGTTAGTGTATGTAAGATTCACTTAACTTGTATTCACACCCCTTATGTGGGTGTACTACAAACATACCAATACTCTGAATAAAGATCAAGCCATATGTCATTTTCCCACTTGATGTGCTTTGTGTAGTAGTGTGTATGAAGATAAAAATGCTAAACTAAATGTTCTTGAGGTGGATAGGTAAAAGTGTAAGGATTTGAATAAGCTTGTAAGTGTATTGGCTAGCTGTATGCAAAAAATAGGGAAGATTGCTTGAGTAGTCTCGCTTGTATTCTTTCTTTCTTTATGATATTTACCAACCATTTCCAAGTAATCTTTGAGTGGAATTTTATAGGAATATATTGATCATGGATTAAAGGTGCTCACATTAGGCTGATAATGATAAGGATGGGGAATCAAAATAAACTAACCATGGGGGCCAAAAATGCATTTGGATAGGAACACCAAAAGCAAACAGGAGTGGCACCGACATTGTAGTCCAATTGTTGTGCTATTGTTCTAAGTTGATGGGGCTGGGAAGGATGGCTTATTCATGGAAAAATTAGTCTCACTAAGCTAGGATTAAGTTTGGAAGGCTAAAAATTATTAGGAATCAACAAAAAGATGCCTATGAGGGTCATGAAAGTAAGCAAGAGGGACTTAAGGGTTGGGTGTCATAAGCCAAACTTATGTTACCAATGTTTGAATTTTATATGACTAAATTTTCCCTCTTATATTCTAGTGATGTAGTAAACTGAAATGTTATGATAAAGGAAAAATAAAAGCATACTTGAACTTACCTATAAGTGTAAAGCCCATGAAGCTATGTGATATTGGGTGTTCATAGAGAAACCATGTTGTGAAGTGAAAATCTACAAGAAAAAACAAAGAGTAGATTAACTCTTAATAGATAAAATATATCTAAAATAAGAATGTAAAAAGTTGGGTAGGAGAGAGAGAGAGAGGGAAAGAGAAAGGAATGAATACACCTCATTGGGTATGCAAACTAGTACAAAACATATTATGATGCTAAGTGATGATGAATATGTTGGATATGCTAGGTATGTTATACCAAGAGTGATATCATGAATAAAGTTGAGTTCTTAACTACTTGAGAGTGGCTCAATAATGCAAAGGTGCCTTTTGGCTCCATTGTCACCCACTAAGTGAAACTAGGTAGTAATGCATGTGTTAATTATTATTTGGACTATCTGTCTAATCCTTCTATATAAGTGTCTCAAGAATACAAAGGATACCTAGTCCTTTGGCTCCATCATTACCCTATGAAGTGAAACTATAAACTAATACTGGTACAAAATGTGTGTCAAATGAGATGTCTCTTAAAGATCATGAATGCTCTATAATCTAACAATGTTAACATTGATAGCTAAATGTATGCTAAACACTTGGCCACTTTTGGCCATTCTGAAAGATAGAGATTAGGCTTGTATGAAATCCACTCCAAAATTGGTGCACTAGGATTGTATGAAATCCATTCCAAAATGTGGAGGTTAGGATTGTATAAAATCTACTCTAAAAATTTTCCAAGCACCTATTGATGGAATAAGGCACACAACTACTGAGAATGATTGGGTAATGTTGAACTTAGAAAGAAAACAAAACAAATGTGTTGCACACATTACCCCTAATCACTAGTGTCTAAAACATGGATCTTGATCTAGAAGTTATACCAAGTAATGTATCTAAAACTAGAAGAGAGAGTCATCATGCCATGCATAATCCCCCTATATTTATATTCTCTAAGAAAACGTATATTACAAACTATTGATTCTGAACTAGTTTAACTATATAAAACTATAGTTGAACCTACTTTTCTACCTACTTTTTAAAAGTCTAGTTTTTCTATTATTTAGATAGGATCACCAAAAATGGATAGTAGTGGAACTAGTGCTATATTCCAATCTCAATGCTATTGTCTTGGGATAAATTTGATGATTATTTTGACATTTTCACTATCTGCCTAGTCTATTCTAACTAGTTTGATGTTTGGTTTCTACTTTGGGTGTGCTAAAAGATAATTTTTTTTAATATTAGGAGCTCTGATCTCTATGACAAAACCCATGTTTATTACCCCCTCTTTTGAGGGTAGGAATGAATACCCTACAATGACTATTCTCAGAGGAAAGATCCCTACAAGTGTGTTATGCTACAAAGATACATGATATAGGAATGATAATAGATAATATACCTCAAGATATAGCATGGTTTGTAATGAGATATTGTTAGATCAATAAGGTTATGCATAGATAAATATAACAATGTAATATCATGTACAATATACTGAACTAAAACTAGAATTCTAGTTAGTTGTTAGTTGTTAGTTGGTAAGGAGGGATGGAGCATGATACATATCATGACATACAAGATATAAAGATAATGCATGATGTGTATCATTGCATTACAAATAATAGAGAAGAAAAAAATAATCAAGCATACAAGGAAAGAAGCAATAAACATACAAGGGTGGCCAAGGGGCCAAATAAATAAGGGACATGGACACATGTCACTCATACTAGAAAGCAAAGATACAAGGCATGTTAAAATTCCACATACATATAAAATTTAAAGAATCAAGGTTGGTGTGGAAGCCACAATCACATAGAAGAGTATAGGCAAAGGACATTGGAAAATGTCCTAAGACACACACATGAATATAAGTAAAAGACATTGGCAAATGTCTTAAGGCACATACAAGAGACAAAATAGGAACTAAGGAATGAAATTAATCTAGCTACACAAGGAAAGAAATGAAAGCATGTAAAAACTAGAAATAAAATCACATCTAACTAATCAAAGTAAAAAATTAAAGTATGCAAGACATGGAGTACAAGACTAGGTAAATGCCAATAAATACAAAAGTGATATATACTAGTGAATGTTGATAGAGTAATCTATGTAAGTAATGTACATCAACATGATAACTAGAGTGTGTGGTTTAGGTATGACATAACATGGATGGTGTAGTCATGTACAAGATGCCCTAGTGGGTATATGTATCAATGTCTAGAATGAAGAAGTAAGATTCCCCTTCAATGGGTAGAATAAAGCAATCAAAGAGCTAGATGTCATTACACAAAATCAAAGGAGATCAAGTGAAGCATGGTAATGTAGATAAATGGAAAAATAATAAGATATAACAATAAATGTAAGTCTAACATAGTAGTATAAATGTAAATCATGGATAATTCATATAGTTAAAATGTTTCTAGTATTTTGACATAGTTGAATGTTTATGTATTTTGAAATGTTATATTATTTTTTAGATTTTTGAGTTATATTGAGATATGTATAATTAATCATAGGAAGATTATGTACAAAAATTGAAAATGAACTATGTACAATCAAGTATGAGGAGATTATGTATAGGTAAGGCTGAGAAGAGATGATACTAACCAATGAGTCTCATTAGAGACTCCCTATCATGGTGTCTGGTATCAAGGAGAGGGATCATGTGTGATTGTGAAGCAATATGGAAATATTGAGACTATGAATTTAAAAGATATATATGTTGTAAATCTCTAAAATACTTGAAATATAAATCAAGTGTCAGGTCCCCCTGTAACACTGAGAAGTGGATGCAGCTCTAAGGCTCTTAGGGACCCATCTAGTAGTAAGAGAAGCTCTCTAAACATGTCTTCTATGATTAGATGCATGAGATCTCAATGATACTAACCTAGGTGTGTATACTATAGCTAGAAGATGTCTAGAATCTTGAAATTGTGGAGATGTATGAACTCTTTTTACTGGTGATAGATGTCTCAACTATGTCTAAATGAAAAATGAAATAAGAACTATAACTGGAGGATAAATTGAAACTAGTGAGTGCAAACTAGTAGATGTATCTAAACTAGGGAGTGATAACTCACATGGAACTCCACTAATTATAACAACCTGATTATAATGAATAAATTTCATGCATTTGTGAACTTAAAAAGGTATTTCTCAAATTTTTTGAATATAAGGGTGACTAAGTAACATATCAAAAACCCCTAAACTAGGAATAATAGTTAATGGTGTTACCACATGTGTTGGACCAACCTATATAGAAAGTATAATCTAACCCAATGAAATCTATATGTGCCAACTAAATCCATTGATAACTATGTATATTAGGGTAATATCCTACTCTAAATATCTCAAATACGACAATAATGTCATAGTGCACATGTTCATGTTGGATACATTGTCTGTGAGAACACTATGAATAACATGCTTATGAATATAAGCTGTAATAAAGAGTGCATGATAATATGAATCATCCTTGACAAACTCCTACTCTAAGAAGGAGATGGGAAGTCTAGCTAGAACTATAGAATTTTATACATGAATTGTGTTACTGAAAGGATGTAACTCTATTAAAGGTGACCTTTATGTATCTAGTGGTAGATGTGCATGATATGCATGGTGAAAATGTAATGTGTCCCATGTCTCCTATTTAGAATGCTATGAAAAAGGATCTACAAAGATTTTCAAAGCTTTATCTTGTGTTTTCTTTCCCTAAGGAGACTCAAATGAAGTTCCAAGATTAATATGATTACCATATATAAAATCTTATATCTTGTGTCTCAAACTAATGCATATATTTGGTGTATGGCCTAGTGCCCTATGAAACTCACAAAATGCATGTTAATCATATCCTAGTGGAAGAGGCTTTGTTGGGCCAACTTCCCTAATATAAGGGAGAGATATGATGTTACATTCTAATAGCTACTATAAAACTCTAGCTAAAGAAACTAGTAGATTGGTAAAGGTTTTTTGAGGAAGTATTAGTAAAACCACATACTGAGGGGGCTTGGAAATTGCATTAACTATCAGTTGATTCTGACTCTTACTAGAATTAACCTTGACTTTGTATGGGAATTTGTTATTACAATTGTTGTCTTTTTGAGATACTTGTGTACTTGAGTTTGCCCATTGAAATTAGTTTGAATTCTCTTTCCTTTAGTGTGTGACATAATTTAATGAAGGAAGTAGCTATTTTGAACATAATTGATTCATAAAAATATGGTAGAAGACTCTATTTGAAGAGATATTGTAACACTTGATCAGCCATGGGGCTAGTCATCTTAGCCAAAATAGTCTTATATCGAAGAACATAATTTGTGAGATACTCATTTGAACTTTGTTTTATTATGCAACTTGGGCATATGAAACCTTATCACCAATGTTAATGTTAAAATGAGCTAAGAACATATCAAATAAAGGATTGAATACATTGACTGATTAATTTGGTAGATAGTAGAACCATTATAAATCATAATCCTTTAGGCTCCATGGAAATAGATTGGTCAGTAACCTGTCATTTGGCACATAGTCCAAGATTGTTACATGAAAATCTATCAAATGTGTATGTGGATCATCCTTTCCATCATATAGAGTAAGTTTGGGTTAAATAAAACTTTGTGATAAAGGTGTAGAAGTAATGTGACGTGTAAATGGTGTATGTAATAGAGAATAAGAATCCAAAACTTATGTAGGTATAGAGGTACCTTGGTCAAGATATAAAACCTTGGATTGAAGAGATATTATATCTTTCACAAGGGCTACCACATTAGGAGACAAAAATGTACTAGTTGTAGCTAGTGGCATAGAGGTAGGTTGGTCTAATATAGGGGTTGTTGAGACATAGTTTCCCTCATAATGTCATTTGTAAATAATTGATCTATGGTTTGAGAAGATTGACCATTTTTCACTTTTTTTTGTTCTTATTTTAATATTTTAAGCATGGCATCTTACATGTTAGGTTTTTTAATTAAGATTTCTTCAAGTTCCCTTTTATTAGTTTCATCAAAACCAGTGTATTGGGCCATTGTTAAGGTAGGAAAATAATTTGAAATTTGATTTATTTTTTGTAATAATTTGTAATAGTCAAAGTGATAGAGAAGGAAAGCATTGAATATAGGAAATGTAAAGTCCTAAGTGTAATGAATTGGAAATTGTGTAAAAAGGATACGAATCTGACAAATATGTAAGGTGATACTTCAAGAAGCAATGGGACCTAGTATATGCAACTAGGGTTTGAGAGATGATTGTTTTGAGATTTATTATGAAATTTTTGAATTTGAAGAGAATTCTTGAGTTAGATATGCAAGTAAAAAATCAAAAAGTTATTGGAAAAATTTTGATTTAAAGAGATCTAAAACATGCAACTAGGGTTTTGAAAACTAAATGCTTTTGAAAATTATTATTATATTTTTAAATTAGAAGTGAATTTATGATTTTAATATGCTAGTAAAATAATAGAAAATTATTGGAAAATTACTAGGAAAATATCGGGACCTAGTATGAACAACTAGGGTTTGAAAGAATTTTTTATAAATTACTACAAAATTTTAATATTTAATGTTAATTTCTAATTTTATCATGTAGGTAAAAAATTAGAAAAATATAGGATAAATTAGTAGGAAATTTACCCTAGGGTTTCTAAAGTTTTTGTACGTAAATGAAGTACGTTGGATTCACGAAATGATTTAACCTATTTAGAAATATCAGTGTATTATTACAAATTTTTTTTAAACTCTCTGAGTAGTAAAATTAGTAAATAAATATTTCATAATTAATCTACTTATTTGTATAAAATATATTGCAATTTTGACCTTATAAAAATAGTAATAAGAGGGAGAAAATAAGACTTAGTTGAAAACTAATTGATATGGCTGAGTAGGGTCTGAGATTCACAATACAATAATGGGAAAATATCACAAACTAGGATATGATATTTATTTTATGATTGGATATGAGCTTTGAAAATGGACAAGAGTGGCACTAGTGTTATAGTCCACCTCTATCACTATTGTCTAGGAGATTTGAGCTTTCTAGGTTTTGTTCGCTATGCTTGAGTGACCCTATTTGTGAAGTTTTGATAACTGGAAGTATGTGTAAGTTATTCTAGAGTAGATATTTTCTCCAAAACATATACTCCATTTTGATTTGACTAATTTTAAGAAAGAGGGGGGGTTGGTGTGTGTAATATTCACTAAACATGCATTCACACCCTTTATGTGGGCATGTTTCCCACATACAAATACTTAGAAGAGGGATCAAGCCATAGGTATTTCTCCCACTTGATGTGATTTGTGTAATAGTGTGTATAAAGATATAAAATGATAAACTAGATGTGCTAGAGGTGGCTAAGGACTGGTGTAAGGATTTTAATAAGTTTGTAATTATATTGGCTCACTATATGTAGAGATAGGGAAGATTGATTGAGTAGTCCTGCTTGTATTCTTGCTTGCTAAATGATATTTTCAAACCCTTTCCAAATGATCTTTGAATGGGAATTTATAGGTACCAATTGGTCATGGGTTGAAGGTGCTCTTATTAGGCCAATAATGATAAAGATGGGGAATCAAAATAAATTAGGCATTAAGGTTAAAATATTATTTAGATAGGAGTGTCAAAAGTGGATAGGAGTGCCACTAACACTATATTCCAAGTGTGATGCTATTGTCTTGAGTTGATGAGGCCTGGGGGGATGGATAAGTTAGGGAAAAAGAAGTTTGGTTAAGCTAGTATTAAGTTTGGAATGCTATGGATGACTAGGAATTAGTGAAAATATGCCTACAAGGGTCATGCAAGTAAGAAAGAGGGACCTAAGGGTTATATGTCATAATCCATACTCAAGTTACCAATTTGTGCATTTTATATGACTACACCCTACTCTAGGATCAATCTTAGAGAATACTATTTTACCTTGCATTTGATAAAAAAGATCATCAATGTGATGTAATGAATATCTATTCTTGATCTTTACCTTATTTAACATCTTATAATCAATAAAATTCAAAGATTACCATCCTTCTTCTTGATGAAGACTAGTAGTTCACCCCATGGTGACACACTTGGTTGAATAAGTCCTTTTGATAACAAATCCTAAATTTTAGCCTTAAACTCAACTAATTTGGTGGTTGTCATATGTAAAATACCTTATAATATGTTTCTAATCTAGGTATGATATCAAAAAATAAATCAAATTTGCATTTGGGTGGTAATCCAGGAAGTTCCTCTAGAAACACATCTTGAAAGTTTCTTAGAAAAGGATAATCCTTGATGGATGGTTCCTTAGATTCCTCTATCTCATTTATCTTAATAGTAAATGCTTGGCATCCATTATTCTAGGATTTATTGATTTTAAATTCATAAATATTCTTAACCTTCAACTCTCTTTTCTCATCCTAAATTTTTGATTGATTTATAAAATCATCTTGACACTCAACCTTATTTGGATAGCAGTCAACCTTAGCTTTATGTTTCACAAGCCAATTGACTCTTAGGATTACATAATATGATCCTAGTGGTGTGGTATATATACCCACTACTATATTAAATTTAGGAAACCTAATCTTAACTTAAACTAGAAAATTTTCAACCTTGACCTTTGACTCATTCCCATATTGTACTAACCATGCATTTACCACAGCTCTAGATTTTCTAGACAATTTACAAAGCATTCTAGGAGTAATGAAACATTTTATATCCCTCATGTAAATCAAAATATAAAATGGATGATTAAACTAATTAACTAGAATTTTTATGGGTGAAGATTAATACTTAGCCTAAAAATTGTCTATACTTGCATGAATCTAGTACTAAAATGTTCCCTATTGATAACCGAAACCCTTATTCTTCAACTTGTCTTGAGTGCACTCTTGAGCATAATGGTCACCTCCATAAACGAAGCAACCTAGATGTGGTCATTTCATATTATACTTTTGGTTTCACTTGAAACCTCCCTTGAAACCATTACTAGGTTTTTTCTCCCTAAACCACTATTAAACATATAACTTTGGTTCTTTTACTAAATCTTGGAGTCTCCACTCCTCTGCTTCCAGTTCTTTTTGAAATTTGGTTTAGAACTTCCAAACTTTTTTATTAAACTTATCTCTCACTTGGGAAAGATATTTTAGTTTCTATTCTTGCTTTAATGCCTTATAAAAGACTTGATCCATATTATATGGCACATGCACATCAACCTCACATATAGTTTGGGGTTTTAATCCCATAATGAATTTTTTGATCTTAAACCTCTCATCCACTTGATACTGAGGTACATACTTTACGAGCTTAGTGAATTTATCCTAGTATTCATTAACTAATAGGTATCCTTTCTTAATATTATTAAAACCTACAATATTTTAATCAAAATATATATGTGGAATCTATCATAACCTAAGTAATAACACAAATTGTTCCCAAGTGGTGGTGGTAGAATCAAGGTTCATCTTGAGTTTCTTGTTTTCCTAGTAAGTTGTTACTTTAGTAGTAAGCTAATATTCTCCCTAGAATACTTTTATGGATTTAGAGTAAATTTAAAATATCAAAATATTTCTCCATCGCTATTAGCCATGCTTCAGTTCCATTTCCTAATACAGTTCCATTGAACATGGGTGGACTCACCTTTTTCATGTCTTGTGCCAACTTTTCATCAAATCAATATCTTGAATCTTGTATCACTTCCTCATGCCTCTATTATTGAGAATTATCCTTCTTAGTAGGATGATCTTCATGTTCCTCCTATGAATTATCCTATACATTACCATTCACTTCCTATTATAGGATCATGGTTTAGTCCCTAGTTTCTTACATGGTTGTAAGGATTTGATCCAACTTCAAAACTTGCTCAGTGGTGAATTGATTTGGATTAACAAAGGGATTGGTATTAGAAGTACCCTCACCTCTTGGTCTAGAATGAACCATTCTTATAAATAATTAACAAGAGAATAATTTTGCATTCATATACATATTAATTTTTAGAGTTTCAGCCTCTGCTCTAAAACCACAATGTAATAATCCTACTAGGTTTTACTATAATAGGGTAATTTTTTTACACGTATTCATCTAAAATATTTCACCATAATGAAACTTGCTAAGTGATATTTAACTAAACTCATTATTTTTAGTTAACCTTCTCAAAAGCTCAGAGCTAATACATTTAGCTAAGGATCACCATAATAAAGATCTATCAAAATAGGTACAAAGTTGAACATTCAATAAATATTGTATTTATTTTATAGAAATAACATTAATATTTCATCCATGGTTGACACAATAGTATAGCCACTACTGTAAATGTAAAAATCAATAAATAGTATAGTTTAAAAAATAATAATGTCTCAATCATTATAATATAATGATATAAAGCTCTGTGGAACATGAGTCTCAACAAACTCAAGTATCCAATGGTAATATGAAGTGTAGTCTCTAGTGTAGTATTGTTATAGGGAGGGAGAGTATCATATGAATGATTTTAAACACCAACCATGAACCATCAATCCCCCACACTATCTACTAATAATGGAATGTACCTCCCTTCACTAATGGGTAGATAATGATTGTGCAAGAATTTAAAGTGACAAACTAAAACCCATATGCTATAAGATAACTAATACATGATGTTTAAGATAAATAAATATATTCTAATATGATATATCACAAACATGTAAACTATATCAAACACATGAAATTATAATTTTAACTATAAAAATTAATTTGGCCAAAGTTTTCATATAATTATTGATCTCTTGGATCAATCAATTTCATAAACACCACCCAATCAAATTAAACCTCATCTTACATCAATGGTGACTAATTAATCAAGTGGAATCTATCACACTACTTATTTAGGGTCATTAATGTGGGATTTGGATATTTATATAATAATATAAAAACTAATAGATTCAAATAGAATATTCCCTATTAGAATCTATAAAATATGCTAAGTATGGAAATATCACATACATAAATTTAGTCCATCTAATGCAATAGAATAAATAATAAATCCTCTAATTTATTACAGAATAACAAATAGATTCATAAAGATCCCACATAAGTAACATACCATCTGAGTAAGAAACATGTCAAGGTATCTAGTTACATAATATCAATATGTTATTTTAAAATGTTATTTCATCCATCTAACAACATAGATTCATAGATTAATTTAAAAACATACTAAAATTACATGAATAATATCACTTTAATACAAAACATTATAATGAAAATAATTTAATCTCAAATACCTCGTATATAAATTTTTTCCTAAAAAAATCAAACAAGTTGAATCTTGGTCGTGATTACAAATTACACCCACACACACACACACACACACACACACACACACACACACACACACACACACACACATAGACACAGAGAGTTGTGTGTAATTAAATAAGTCAATAATTAATCAAAAAGACTTGTATATGATATACTCCAATTAAACAAAACACTATCCATAAACTAGAGTATTGCATACATCAAATATTAAACTAATCAAAAAATTAATTATTCACAATATAATGTAACTCATAAAGAATAACTTTACCTAAATATTCCTTGTCATTATACTCAATTTCATCTCTTTCAATACAAGTTATACCATCCACTATTCAACTGATCATAAAAACAATAGTATATAATACTATATAGAAAATAATTTAATAGGTTTATAATCAAAGCTTTAGTTTTAATAGTAATTCATAATCTCTATTAACTTCAAGGTTTCAAATACATTTCCAATTTAAATATCACTTTCAATGAAATTTACTATGTTTTATTCTATTAAAAATTTATACTCTTGGCTTGTGTATTTAAATGTGTACATTCACATTTACTAGTTTGTCCCACTGTATCTAAATTGGTAAACATAGTTTACTCAACACCTTGTCTAATTAAAATCAATAAATTGTAACCAAAATTATTACCATAGTTGTATGAAAATAAAGATTCAATACACACACACACACACAACTAAATTATTTTTTATGGAATTATGGTCATATTTTAGTAAATGGTTTTCAATGTATTTAAGGATTAATACTTTTGTTGATATCCTAAAATATACATAATGGTAAATCAAATCATAATGCATAACCATTATAGGATAGACCCTATATAAATATATACACTATTATAAAATAAATTATATTATTAAAATATCAACATGACTTATTATTTTAAACATTATTCAACTAGTCCTCTTTAAATAGGTTTTTTCAATTACCTTATGCACCTGTAGCTATATATATTCATTGTAGTATGGCTTAATATCATATGATTCATTGATATATATATATATATATATATATATATATATATATATATATATATATAAATCATTTAATAAAACATATGTTTGTATATGTATATTTTTCCTTTAATAAAACATATAAATGAAAAAAAATCCATATTTCATTTTATTTTGCCCATACATCATTATACACAGCTTATATCTTGTTTTGGGTTTTAACTATAACCTGAGCTAGTTAATTCTTCACTCAAGTCTACATTTGAATAACAAAGGGATAAATTTAAAACAAAACCAAACCTAGGGTTTTCACAAATTTGAGTCAAGTATGAACATAAAATTTTTAAATCCATTTCAAATAACATGAAAAAGAAACTAAACCCCAATCTATCCGAACTAATCTTACTGAGCGATATTTTAGGTTCTATGGATGGTCAAGCCATCCATAGGGCATAGAATATATCCAATTTATAATTTTATTTAAATTGAAAACTATTTAAACCCTTAATATCATTCTTGTAATTACCAAAATTACACATATTTTATGAAATAAAAGATAAATCCTTCCTGGTAATAAAACCAACAATGCCAAATTTAAAATTTACTACTTCCTCCTAGTTCAAACCATTTTCTCCTCCCTAATTACCATTGTAAACCTTCCATCCAAGAATATATTATTCCCTTCTTATTATCCTTCATCTTACCATAAATTCCCAAACTTCCAAGCCAAAATTATGACCTAGTCGATGCATGTAATCAAAACGCTAAAAGAACTAATAGTTTGTCATCCTTCCCTCATGCAAAAATATACCAACCACATAATGGTTTTGATCAAGCTTGTTAACTCATGTCAAAGACAAGTTAGAAACCATAATTATCTCTAACATTCTTAATTAACAATGATATAATAATTTTAATAGCCATTCAAATTATGCATGTTCATTGACTTCACTAATTATCAATGCATCAACTTTTATAAAAGTCGTTATTATATTTTTAGTGATATAAATAACTATCATAAAGCCTTTAACATTATAATTCCAATGATATGTCAACTAAATTTAAATTAATAACTATAACATCAACCATATAGGAAGTCACCTATGAATCAAACACTATTATGTTTCACAAAATCATTTAACAATGAACTATATACATGGATTTTTAATAGGATCATATAAATTGAGTAAGCATAAAGGTTGCATAATAATCAGTAGTAAATACATTAATCTCATAATTATCATGCCAAACTAATTTCAATCCATACATGTTAAAAAATAAATATAATTTATTAATGATATAATATAATTTATTCAATTGTTATAAAGGATAATAATTAACTTCTAAGCATCAATAATGACTTAACAACCTAATCAAGAAAAGTAATGAAATATATCTATTACTTATAAAAATGAATCCAAATAAAACATTATTCATAAAACACTCAATTATATCCAAGACAATAATAAGTCACATTAAAACATGTATAGATTCTCTCATTCAACAAATTATTAACATCATACAAGATACGCTAAGTATGACAACCGGATTAATGAAATTAACATGATCATAAAATAAAACTCAAGATCATAGATAAATCATATTAACAATCATTTAAATGCAAATAACACAAAATACATACTACAACTATATAAATAAAGCAATGATATAAATCATCATGATAATTATTTGTTTATGTGTGGGTTTATAACCTTTCCCTCTATCATCCCCTAATGCCTCCATCTACACCACCCTCTATCACACTCTAAGTAATGGATTTGTCCTACATCCACCTCAAAATAATGAAGTTAGTTATTTTAAAACATATATAATCCATTATAATGACTAATAAACATGATCATAATGTACACAATATATATTATGACTAAATTGATAGCTAACCAATCATGTAAATTAAACAATATATAATTATCCCATAATAATCATATGAAATAAAGCTTAATCAAATATTAGTTAATTAGATAATAACCATAATAATAGATGAATCAATAGGGTATTAATATTTGATATAAATTGGAATGTGACACTAAATTAATCAAATCAATCCACTAACATTTGTTGCATGGAATTAGGCAAGTTAGAAGAAGTTTTCACATCCTAGCAAGCCCATTCACATTTATCTTGATGCTTAAAAATTCACTTCACATTTAAGTTGTTTAAAAATTGTGCAAACTACTTTCAATTTTTGTCATTTTCAAGTTTTCACAAAGGCCAAACTTCAATTACGCTTCAAATTAGTCCTTAAAAATAATAATCACTATAGATTTATCACTCCTAAGAGCACTTTACTTTTATTTTCTTCAATTTTAATAGAAATTAACTATTTTTATTTCTAAAATAGTTTATTTTTATGTAGAACTTTTTCAAGTATTCTCTCCCCTTATCCTTGTTACAGAAATTAGGTGACCAAAATTGCAATTGTTTTACTTGTTTGTTAGAGTCAAAACACCTAAATAAGTGTCATGTATGCCCTTATCTTATTCCCAAGGACTTGAATGAATCATTAATGATCAAATTCTTAATTTTTATTTCTTGAATTATCTTGTGAATAATATTTTATTTCCTCATCATGAGCTATTTAGGGGTGTTTTGACGTAGTTTTCATCTCCAAACATCATACCAACCACACTAATTATGGTGGGACATATAATAAGAGTGTATTAAATGGATGGTATAATGGTTGAGTGGTTATCCTAAGTAGATAGAAGAGGACTCAAGTCAAGTAGTAGTCTAGATATCAAAATTCACTAAGAAATACATATATGAAGTCATTGTGTAAGGGATAAGACCCTTGCATAACAAGATAGAAAGTGTGAATCCACTATCAAATATTGTTAATTTAGAACAAATATTTTTTGATACTTGTGGACCCCCTATAAATCCAAACATGAGACCTTTTAGACATAATTGACCCTACTTATCATGGAATATCATTACAAATGCCAAATTGATTTGGCACTCTAAGTTCCTTGCCAGAAACTAGTTTATAAGAGATGGAGAGGGGATTTAAAAAATCTACCTACATGCACTCTTTCTTTATTATATTAACAATTAATTAATTTTGTGACTACTATATAGATGGAAAATTTGGTAGATACTATGCATACCTCATGTCATTTTTAGCATAAGAGCACACACTTAGGTATTACTTCTTTTTACTTATTATTTTGAGTCTAAAGTCACTTGTCAAAAATAAAAACAACAAATAGACATGTTACACACACCAATTTGTACCCAAAATTGTTATGTTGTAGAAATCATTCAAACCATTTACCTTAGATCAAACCAAGGACAAGGCTAATTGTGTATTTACTTTTAGATGAGATGATATTATGATACCAATTTTATTCTAGACCTTTTTTAATCCATGGTTTTCAAAATCCCATTAAAAATTCATCTTTCAAAATTCAAATATAAATATGATTGGTTTACTCTTGAATCTTACCTACAACTTGGGCTTGAGTTGTCTACCTTTATGTGTCTATATTATGAAACATGGATCAATTTTTAATTTGATTTTAAATACCTCTTTCATAAATAAAAAGTTTCAATTTTAAACCACAAGTGACTTTATACCAAGTTTTTTATTCAAATCAGTTTCCAAATTTTTATTTAAACCAAGATTGCATTTTATCTTCAATCCAATTGTGTTAGAGTTTAGTTCATTGAAAAGTTTGTGTCTTAAATCAAATATCCATTTGTAAGAATTTATTTGTGACTTTTGACCAAATACCTAGACCATTTTTTAGATAAAGTTATATTTAAAATAAGAGTGCATTTTATCTTCAAGCCAATTACTTTAGATTTTATTTAATTTGAAAGTTTGTGCCTTAAACCAAATATCCATTTTTAAGACTAGGTTTGTGACTTTTGACCAAAGACCTAGCACATTTTTTAGACAAATTTTGATTTAAATTACTTTAGATATTTTAATACCTTTCTCCATATTGTTTTCATGTTTTTCATTTTTAAATTACCTCAGGTTTAGACATAGATTTAAACCTTTGCTAAAGAGATAAAGATTTACATTTATAACTCTTTAAAAGATAAGTGTGGCTTTGTATACCAAAATTAATATTTTAACAATAAATTTTATACCAAGTTTCAAAAATTCACAACACTAGACCAACCTTTTGTGAGACACTTGATTCAAGCATGCCTTGTTATACATGTAGTGGAGCTGTATATAATACAGTTTATGATAATGTTATCACAAGTGGTCCATTTTTTCACAATCCTTATGAATAAGAAGTAGCTTATGTAACAAATCCATATCACTCATATGATACTAACTATGAAAAATAATGTTAAGATTCTTTGTCACACTATCTTTCCAATAAACCTTAATATCTAGGGCAAGAATATGACTGGATAATCCAATACCTAGAAAATGTACCAATCCCCATATAACAATTTTGAAAAAAATATTCATATTATACAACTCTACCAACTACCATTATTTTTAATCCTTTATTCTTCTATTTCCACCTATTAGATAATAGGGAGAAAATCATGTTAGAGTGATGGAGGTAGTTGCTAATTTTCCTTAAAACTTTCCTCATGATAATTTACCTAGCGTCGTATGTATACCTAGTAATAGGTATCAAATAACAACTTTTGAACAAGCATCATATAGCCAATGTTAGGATCTAGTACCAATTCAAATCTTAGATTTACATAAAATTTTTAAATAAAATGGTCAAATTATAGATAATATTTTGGGAAAAACTATGTTAAATTTAGTTGACCAAATAACACAAATGCAACAAGCATACCAAACATACAATAACTTGTCCAAAAATTATAATGTCATGATGATTTATAATACACAACTCATATATTTAACTCTTTTCATAGCAATGAAAAATAAATCTTTGTGTTATACCAACCCAACCATAGATCCATTAGTTCAAATAATGAAAGTTATAGACAAGTTTCATGTTCTTGTAACTCAATAATAACCCATATCACTAACTAAAAACCTTTATCAAAACATAGTGGGTATAAATTAAGTGTACCCCAACCAAAAATAATATTAATTAAATATTCAAATAACTAATTAATACTAGGTTCCAACTAACACTATGCGCAACTCACGAGAAGGGGAAGAAACATCAAGTTGCAAGTGCAACACATAACTACTCCCCTTCAACCAAATTCTTCATCAAACTTATAGAAGGAATGAATAATTAAAACATAAACCAATCCTCCACATTAATAGGTGGTGAATACTACTCCATCCCAACAAGTGGCAACCAACATTCTACAATAGCCAATGCAAACCAAAGTTCTTATTGGCTAAATTTGGCCCACATAAGAATCTTTTGATTGGATGTGTTTTGAAGTTGAGAAAGGTCCTAGTTAAGAATAAATTTAATAGGAGGAAAAAATATCCTTCATGTAGATCACTTATCATTTTCAAGCTTTTGAAAAACTTTATGCAAGCTTAAAGTGTGGACTTGGTGATTTTAGGAAATAGACCATCATGACATGTCATGCGAGAATGAATATATCAGTCTAGTTGCAGATTTGATATGTGCACTTGGGAGGTTAACCAAATCTATAGGAATTCATGGACATGATTATTTTCATTCCATAAACATGCTATACAATTTTTGTATCTTTATGATCTTGTTATCTCAAGATTAAGTGTTTAAAGTTGAACTTGTAGATTGGGACATGCATGCAGACATCAAATTTAGGATTTGTGAAATAACCATTGGGATTAAAATGTTCCAAGGATGAATGTATAGATAAAAAGTGTCAATATTATAGGAGATCAAGTTGAGATCTAATGGTGCATAGGTGATCAATGTTGTCAATGGGTCTAGGCAGATCAATGAAGCATATTCACTCATACAAAACATATTTGATGGCAAGTGGTGGGTTAAAAGTTTAGTGGATCCTAAGATAAAATGTGTATGTGACAAGTGTCTTAAGAAAATTAAACTAGTAGAAGATATATTTCTCACATTCATTTATACAGATAAAGATCTACAACAAGCATAAGGGTTAAAAGTTAAAAAGTGCTTGAAATAAGATCAAAGGTCCACATTTGATCTAGACAAGTGGATCTAATAATGCATGTTTAATCATGAGAAAGTAGATGTAATGGTATAAATTTAATCATGAGGATGTTGATCAATGATGAGAAAAATTTAAATGAGTTATCAAATCCTATAGATCCAATAGAACACATTAGACCATGTAGATTCAAGATCAATGACTGACATTAAAATTTAAAGCCAGGAGACCTCAATAAAGAACAAATGCAACTAAAGGTTGAAATCAAATAAATATTTTAAAAGATGCCATTGAAGCTCAGTTGATACCTCTATTAGAGGATCCAAAGCATGTAGACCCAATTTTATTATGTTTTCAAAGTTGTGTATAGTATGTCCTAGCCTTTCACAAGTTTTAGAGGCATAATAGGTCTATTTAGACCTCACATATTCTAGAACAAGACTACACAACATATGGATCTTCATTGACATATTAATTATAAGAAGACCAATAAATTAGATTAGTTTCTAATCTATAGTAAGACCTATGTTCAGGTTTGGGATAGGGGAAAGTATGTGATTATGGAGAGGTATCTCATCCTTTGACATAGTTAGATCCTCAACATGTAGATACCTATATCTAATCAAAGTAGATATGGTCATGGATCTATCAAGTCCAAAGATATAAGGATTTTATCCTCATAAACAAGTCAAGTGGAAGATAACACAAAGTCCTAGTGATATTAATGCATGAAGAGATCGAGGAGTTGGTACATCTATTGCTTTGATCATTGATGACTCCTTATCCACTCTCCCACACATGTTCCCCATCTCTCTCATTACCTTCTACTATAAATATAGGCTTTTAAGCCTTGATTTGGATACCTCTCTTGGGCATGACTAGACTATACCAAGATTGATTTTTGTAACCTCTTGAGAGAAATAGATGACTATTTTATATTTCACTATTATAGTATAGTGTGTTAATGTCAATTTGATTTACATATGTGGTAGAAATAACTCCATTATAAATTCTTAATCTCACCTAGCTACTAGTTTATCTTATTATTCAAGTCATGTTTTGTGTTTAATTTCATTTGATTAAAGGTAACAAGTGGATATATTGACTAATCAGTGCCTTAAATCAGGACTTTCCATCACTTCCCTTATGTTTTTATCACTTTGTAAATCTTTTCATGAAATATTTATGCATTAAAAATATTTGGAGTTGTAGATCTAGTCTTTTTCTTTTCTCATTAGTGTTCAGAAGCTCAAAAGGGTGTATGAATAATGAATTTATGTACATCACAAAAATTATCCTAGATTTCCCTTTTAGTTATGTTTTTATCCCTTTTCACCTCACTAATTAGTAGGTTTTAGTGGAGATGAGCTAAGTTATACATCAGAGGATCTATCCTCATTAAAAATCCTATAAGTCTGACCCAAGATTAGGTAACCCCTAGTCTAGGGTCATTCCCATGTTGGACTAGATTTAAGTAGAGGACTTGGACAATCCTTTACTTAGCTAAGGTGAAATTTAGGTCTCTAATAGTTATAACACACTTGATGGGACCAAATAGATTGTTCACTAGTGAATATTTTTTATGTTCTCTTCATCAAATCGACCTTTAGAGGTAAATGTTCAAATGTCAATGGTGAATTCAAATCAAATCTTCTAGTTGTAAGCAACCAAGGTGCCTAGTCATCATTATTCAGTATGTATCATCACTCTTTTGATCAATATGCTTATTATTTGCCTCAATAACCTCCATATCAGATTAGAAATGTTTATGGCTTCACCCTAAGTGGTTCCCAAGATCTCCTTAGTTATTCCCCAAATTGATACATTTCAAGTTAGAAGCAAATGCTCTTAAGATATAAAAAATACATGGTAGACCTTAATACACAAATAAGATATGGTCAAGATATCGCTAATCATATCATTAATGACATGATAAATGCACTATAACTATTGAAATAAGAATGGGAACCTATTGAGTGAGCAAACTATAAAAACCTCTCAAGTGAGATGATGGATGTAAGTGGTTACATTAAAATCATTGAAGATAAGCTAAGAAGCCTTGAAGAACAATAGTTACAACTCCATCAACCTTATGTATCTTCATATACACAACTTTAGCCCTCATATATGCCACCCTTTCTTCCCCAAAAGATAATTTCAAGTGACATTTCATGTGTTCTTCATACCTTCCCTTCTTAGAATGCAATCTAAGAGAGCCTTTAAAGAAATAAGGAGATTATTATGGAGAAGTTTATTATTGAAATCCAAGATTCCACTTATCTTTCTCAAGAATCCTCTTGTAGCTCATACCAACCCTTTTGAGCTCCTTATCTTCATGAATCCCCTAACCACCTTTAAGAGAATCTATTATAAGAGAATATATATATGAAAATCAAAGAGTTAAATCTAAATATGAGGAAATAGGAAGAGAGTCAAAATAAAGAAGAGGTAGCTATTGCTTACACATTACCCTAATGGAAGTAAACTCATAAAGGTTTCCAAAAGGAAGATGTGCTAATTAAATGATCCCAAGCACTAGTTCAAGAGACACTAAAGAGACCACTCAAAGTCCCTAGATGGAAGGATACTCTCATAAGCTACAATGAAGGTGAAATTATTCACCCTCCCACCATCTCCCTCTTGGAGAAAGAACCTATTCTACAAAGGATAGAGGAGGATATTGTAGTCATTTATGAATATGAAGAGGACAATATAAGTGTTTATGTTGAGATCACGGTAGGTATCCCACTTCATTTAGAAGGGAGATAATCATGCTTGGATTAGCCTTCTTGTCATGGATTTGACACTAATGAAATTGATCATGGTGAGGATAATCCTTAAGTTGAAAATAAATTTAACCTTGAATGGAATATTGAAGTTCCATTATAAATAAATGAATAAGATGATAATGAATCAAACCTTGAGCAAGATAGGTGTGATGTTTTAGACCTTATATGGTCAAATGAACCCTAATTTGCCATTGAAGAACAAGATAAAATCTTGAGTGAGGTTTATGAATAAGACATATCAAGTGCTTAATTTATGTTAATTAATGAGATACCACTTTTTGTGATGGAGGAGGACCTTAAGGATGAACAAATCTTTCAATATGAGCATGTGCTTCAAGGAGAATATTTTAATCAACTTAAGATTAGTTTGCATACACCATCAAGTGAAAGGGAATTATATGACTTGTTTAAGATCTTGGGAGTAGTTTTTGTTCCTCTCCAAATAGACTAATATTTTATTGTTCTAAAGGAGCATAATGATGGAGTAACAAAGCATAGGAGTAAGGTAAAATATTATTTCTCAATGTTTGTTTGAACAAGAGGATGTCTTATTATGTACCTAGCTCAGTTGGAAGATAATAAGGAGGAGTCATCACTTGTGATTAATTCATGGCACAAAGTTGAACATCAAAAAGAGCTAGATTAGCTTACCTATCAACTTCAAGATGCTTGTATGTCCAATCAATCATATTGGGTAGGTGATTTTTTTTTTGTTTTTATTCTTAGAGAAGTATATCACCAATATGTTAAATATCCACTCCTACTCCATATCTAGTTGGATGACCTCAAAAATGTAAAGTGTATTAGATTAGTGATAAATGGTATCTATTTTGTATAACCAGTCAATGGTTTTGTATAGGTTATATTATGACTGGTTATTTTAGGGTAGTTAGATTTTATGATTTCCTATAAATGCCTTGTCCACATTTCCTTTCTATTTTGTGTTTCCTTTAATAAGTACCTTAGGAGTAGTTATTGTTTTGTTTTTTGGTCCTTATTATTTCAATAAGAGTTATCTAGAAGGGAAATCTTGTATCAATTTAGATCAACTAAGAGCACAAAATTGTGACTCCATACCTAATTGATCAGACTAGGCAACTAGTCTGGTTTCTCAATCATAACAAGGATGTTTCTCATTTGAGTCACCAAAGATGTCCGAATTTGTCCCACATAATAAAATTTTGATTAGATGTGGTTTGAAGCTAAATAGGGTCCTAGTTGAGAAGCAATTGAATAAGAGGAGAAAACAACATTCATGCAAATCACTTGTTAGTTGTAAGCTTTTGAAAGAATTTAAGCGAGCTTAATGTGTGAAATTAGTGATTTTAAAGATCTAGACCATCATGACATGTCATGTGAGAATGAATAGATCAATATGGTTTCACATTTGATATATAGACTTGGGAGGTCAAATAGAGCCAAATTAATGAATGAACATGATGATTTTGGTCACATAAACATGCTCTACAAAATTGGTATCTTGATGCACTCATTATCTCAAGATATAAATGTTCAAATTTAAAATTACAGAGTGGGACATGTGTATAGACATAAAATTTTGGCTTCATGAAATAAATATTTGGATTCTAATGTTCCAAGGATGAACATGTAGCTAAAAGGTGTCAAGATCATGGGATCTCAAGTTAAGATCTAATGACATACAGGATATCAAAAATGTCAGTGGGTCTAGGCATATCAATGAAGCACATTCACTCATATAAAGTAGATTTGATGGTTAGTGGTGGGTTAAAAGGTCAGTGTATCCTAAGATCAAATACATGGGTGATAGGTATCTTAATCACTTTAAACTAGAAGAATATCTATGGCTCACATTCATTTTTATAGAGAAAGATCTATAATATGTGTAAGGTCAAAAAGTCAAAAATTACTTGAAATAAGATCAATGACCTTTATTCAATCTAGAAAAGCATATCCAATGGTGAGTGTTTAATCATGAAAAATTAGATCTAATGGTGTGTATTAAATGATGAAAAAGATGACCAACAACAAGTGAAAGGTTTATGATTTAGTAGATCTAATAGAGCACATTAGACCATGTAGATTCAAGATCAATGACTGACATTAAAATTCAAAGCTAGGAGACTTCAATAGAGAACAAATGTGACCTAAGGTTAAACTAGGGAAAATATTTCAAAGCATGCCATTGAAGCTTAGTTAAGACCTTTGTTCAAGGATATAGAGCATGTAGACTCAATTTTCTTGTGTTTACAATGTCATATATAATAATTCCTTAGATTCCACAAGTTTTAGAGGCATAATAGGTTTGTTTAGACCTAATATACCCCATGAAAAGACTACGCAACCTTTAGATCTTCATCGATATATTAACTATAGGAAACTTAATAAATTAGATTCATTTAACATCTATAGTAAGACCTATGTCTAGGTTTAGGATATGGGTAGGTATGTGAATATGGAGAGGTGTCGCATACTTCAACATAGCCAAGTCATTAACAATTAGATAATTATAGATGATCAAAGCAAATATGGTCATGGCTTTGTTAGGTCCAAAGATAGAAGGATTTTATCCTCATAAGAAAGTCAAGTGGAGGATGACACAAAGTCCAAGTGACATTAATGTATGAGAAGATTAAGGATTTGGTACAACTATTGTCTTCATCGTTGATGACTCCTTCTGTTTTCTCCCATGCATGTTCCCCATCTCTCTCATTCCCTTTTGCTATAAATGCAAGATTCTAATCCTTTAAATGGATCCTTCTCTTGGGCATGACTAGACTCTACCAAGATTTATCTTTGTAACCTCTTGAGATAAATAGATGACTATTTCAAATTTCACTGTTCCAGTATAATGTGTTAATGTTAGTTTAATTTCCATATGTGGTATAAAGCTCTCTCTTTTCAAGTTTGATCTCACCTAGCTACTAGTTTATCATGTTATGTAGGTCATTTTTAATGTTTAATGTCATTTTATTAAAGATATAAAGTGGATACATTAACTAACCAGTGCCTTGAATCAGTCCTTTCCATCACTTCCCTTAAGTTTTAATCACTTAGTGAACCTTTACATGAAATATTGATACATAACATACATTTGGAATTGTATATTTAATCTTTTTCTTATGTCATTATTATTTAGAATCTCAAAAAGAGTGGATAAACAATCACTTCATGTTCATCACCAACATAATCTTAGATTTCCATTTTACTTATCTTTCTCTCCCTTTTTACCCTAGTAATTAGTAGGTTTTAGTGTAAATGAGCTAAGTGATACATCAGAGGAGCTAGCTTCATTAAAAATCTTAGAGGCCTGACCCAAGATTAGGTAACCCATAGCCTGGGGTCATTCCCATGTTGGACTAGATTTGATTAGAGGATCATATTAATCTTTTACTTAGTTAGGGTGAAATCTAGGTCTTTAATAGTTCCACCACAGTAAGTGGTAAATTTTCTATCCCAAACATGGTCTAACCAATAATGTAATATTTTTGGTCAAAAATATCTTTTGGTTAGATAATAAAAAATACCTTATGGGCAATAAGTATTCAAATAATGTCAAGTTCCAAATGTGTAATAGGTACCTATTAGATAGTTAATGTATTACACCTACAAAATACCATACTCTAGACAAGTTTTAACCATGTAACAATTTCAACAACAAACATTTATCTAGTAATATATACCCTCCATAATATAGGTTTATACCAATTAGCAACAAGTTTTATATCAAACCCAAAAAATAAAATTCATCCCTCAATAACAAATACCACCATAGAAGCCATAAATATTTTTGAATCAAATATGTGTTTATAATCTTAATGCGTATCAACAACAAGTACCACCCCAATAATACATTCCTAACCAAAGGCTACATCTTCCTAGTAAGGCAACAAACTAGGTGAATACACAATATGATACTATGTATTTACTATACCTTGGCCAAAATAATCTATTTGGAACCACCCAATTCCAACCACAACCATCTCTACCTTCCACGTTTATATCCCAAGAATTAAAACATGTAAAGGATGCAATTGTTTCTCTTCAAATCATGAAGTAGGGAAATAAATTTTAAATGAAATAAATATGTTTATATCCATGGATTACTAATAGATATAATTTATTCTAGGATTTGATCTTCCCAAGTTTAACAATTATAAGGGAAAATGAGACCCAAGGGAACACTTAAAGGAATTTTATGTTTCTTTCTAGTTAATGGTTTTTAATGATTTTTACTTTCTACTCTTTAACCTGTGAAGTTTATTTGGATAAGTCATGACTTTATAAACTAACCAAAAACTTATAGCCTATATTTTGATGACTTGTCAAAAAAATTTGTGCAAAATTTATCATATAATCTCGAGCATGAGATTACCATGGTGAATTTAAGTGAAGCACAACAAAATCATAGGGAGAGTTTTTCAAGTTAATTATAAGGGTGGAGTGCACTAGCTAGCTGATTGACTCATAAATTGCTAGATAAATAGTTGGAAGTTGTATTCACATGTAAGCTATAGAGTGATATAAACTATCACATAGAGATGTAGTATGCCCATAGGTTTGATGAGATAATTAAAAAAGCATTACAAATTTTAAAATACCTTATCAATAAAGGGGTGATCAATTTGTATACCCCAAACCAAAGCTAGATCCAAAACCAAAATCTAGGCCCAAGTTAGAACCTAAACCTAGTCTAAATGCAATATTCTATACCTGTACAGGCTAATAACTTTAAAAAACCTAAAGTGTATAACCACAATAAGAATGTTGTTGGTAATGGATTCATAAAGTTATGCCATGTCTAAATGATGAAAAAACCATCTTTTCATCATATTTCATAATTAAAACCTATTCCATAACCATGAATAGCTCCATAAATGTAATTCCCTCTATGCTTGTAGTCACCTCAGCCTCCACATTTTCAAACCCTTCCTCCAAGAAGAATCCCCAATGATAGAGTCTTCAATGACCTTGGTGAGCCTATTGAATTGATGTTTTGTAAATTAGCCACAATTCATATATTTTTTGGCCATTTTTAAAACACTTTCCTAAAGGTGTACCTTACCCTAACTAGTATAAAGAGTATGATTTTTCTGAATACCATCATGTTCATGTTCATTCAATACAATGATGTGTGCAATTGAAACACCTCATTCAAAACATATTTTAACATGGATAGATCAAGCTCGATAATAAGGATTCTACTTTAAATTAAAACTTGAGTATCTATCAAATATTGTCCCATAACATAATTCCAATAATCAACACCAATAAAAAATAAGTCCACCATCATAATATTAATAGAAAAAACAATAGTGACAAAACTGACTTAGAAATGGATGGAACTAAGGCCATAATTACCCTAATAACTAAGAGGCCTGGTAGACAAGCACACATGACTATAATATACTTTTAGGTTACATTATGAGTGGTCATGTAACCATAATTACCATCAACATTAGGCTAGTAACCAATCATTAATGACTAGTCTTTAACAATGTCTATACAACTTCTGATATAGGTAATCTTTCCTTAACCTATGATCTCAACCAATTGTAATGGAAATCAATAATTACCATCCTATGCCCTTATCATTATTCTAGATATAATGGTCATTTACCTAATATGGATTGCACAATTATATCTTGACAGACTAAATTTACAATTCTAGGCCCACAACCACCTTCTACCAATGAACCCATTTAGTCCCACATATTAGTTAGGAGTAAGCCGATTAACAATGAAAAATAGAAAAAAGTATGATATTGTGTAACAAATAAAAAATATGCACACACAAATATATATTCTATATTCATTATGCACATCGACCATCCACAAAATATCCTTACCAAACTCTTGAGCTAGTCACAAGTACCCAATGACATAGTGATATACAAATTTCATGCTCTAGTTGGGCACTTAGATCCAAGCCAATAATTAAATTTTGACCAAAGTGATATGTAATCCCTAATCCCTCTCCATAATAACCCATTATTTATTGAAGTTTTCATAAAATGACATAAATTTAAAAGTGTCCTCATAGACAATAGATCAGTCCTTAATATTATGTATCTAAAGTTAATCAAGCATCTAGGATATACATCAACTAAGCTTCAACCATATACCATTACGATCAAGGCATATGGTAAAAAAGAGATGGAGTTGTAAGGAATAATATGTTTTACAGTTTTCATTGGGGCTTTGACCCATGACACACTTTTCCATGTCATGGATCTATATTTATTGTAAAATTTGCTTCTTGGCTAACCATGGATACACGTAGTTTATGTAATAGCTTCAACCTTACACTATTGTGTCAAGTTTCCTCATTATGAGATGGAGGTAAATATTCATGCAAACTTACATCCATATTAGTTTTACAAGCATTTAGAGGCTGACTATGAGAGCTATAATTACCATTTTTCCTAGACCCCCCAAAAAATGATAAGGATATATTTGTCAATTTTTTTTAGTCCAATTGAATAGACCAAAAAATCCTTTAATCAAGTTCATAAATACCTCCTCTTGAAATTACCAATTAGTTTATGATTTACAATGATGGTCCAGAAGAATACCTTACAAATAATACCTTCCATATAGAAAAACTTTTTAAAAAACATAAAGTCTTATGGAAGGCTCAAATCCAAGGTAGTGTATATGGAATGATAATAAAAAAATAAAAATTTATAGCCCTGTGCCTATTATTTTCACATCAAACACTAGCCAAGATCAAGACTTGTTTGTCAAAGATAATTCTTAGTTGTATTGATGATTTGGTTTATTTTTACCAATTTAAAAAGTATCCCATCCCTTATAGGATTATGGATAACCAAGATTATGAATCCATAGGCATAGGGGTGAATCAATAAGGTAATATTGAAACTATTTCTATAACTAAGTATAAATTAATTCATGGTATTGGATTTAAATCACTTGAGGGTGACCTAACCTATCTTATTCATGTTCCTACACCAATGACTAGAGATAATGATGCCAATAGTGAATTAGAGTTATATCATAATTTATATGAAGACCTATCCAATACTAAATTATTAAATCATAACACCATTTATACCATCACTCCATTATTACACCATTCCCCACTTGTCATTTATCAACCTCAACTCATAGACTAGGACCAAAAAGAATCCACAATACCTCTTGACAAGTTTGAGAATGATGAGGATTTTTGTGATTTCATGGGCATGAGAGAAAATGTTCCTTTAGGATAACATAATAAAACATTATTTATCAAATTATATCTCACTACCTATTTTAGAGAGAAGGTGAACACCATTAGCCAAAAATAAAAACATTGAGGTCCCAAATTGAAAACCTCTTTGAGGCATTTTTGGACTAGGAAAAAAGTAAATAAAAAATAAAGTCTCTTGGTGAAAACTTGTTTCAGGTGCCACTAGATGGGGATGTTCAACCTTATTCAAATGAATATCTAGAGGCCACAAATAATGAGTTTGGATTTGGGTCTAAACTTGGTATGGAGGAATAACATGCTTTTGATAAAAATATCTGAAAGTGTCATGAAGTGTTTGATACATGGCCCTAGACACCATTAAGAAATTCTAATTCATTCTATTTAGGGAAACTTGAAGAACCAATCTAACTAGTGGACTTTGATATTACTAACCAAATTACATCTTTGTCATCTATTCTATAATCTAACTTTACTCTCCTTATATAAGATACTTTACAAGTCAACATTGGAACTCCTGATGAGACCAAGTGGATAAAACTAGGTGCATCCCTCACTAAGGAGGAACATGAAGTTATTACATCTCTTAGAGTGTTAATATATATTTTTCAATGGCTTACTCTAATATGCTAGGTTTGGATCCATCATTATTTCTACACCATCTTTTAGTTCATCCAGATGATAAACTAGTTAAGCAAAAACTAAATAAAATGTATCCTAAAATTTAAATATTAGTCTTGAAATTTTTTTGAGAAAATATTATATTCATGATGCATTATACCTATTGATTATTCATAATGGATTTCTAATATTGTGTTAGTCATCAAAAAACTAGTAAGTATCAAATTGTGCACTAATTTTTGAGACATTAACAAGGCTTTCCTAAAGGATGACTTTCATCTACTAAACATCATCATGATTTGACTCCATAACTGGGTATGAAATGATTTCCATCATGGATAAATGTTTATGATATAACCAAATCAATATTTCAATTGAAGACTAATGCAAGAAATCATTCACCACTCCTTGGGTCATGTTTTATTATCAAGTGATGTCATTTGGCCTTAAGAATCTAGGGGAAACATACCAAAAGGCCATGAATATATATTCCATGATATGATGCATGATATTATCAAATATTATGTAAAAAAATACTAGGTAATTCTAAGACCCATGTATACCATCCAACCATACTATAGAGAATCTTTTAAAGGCTTTCTGAGTATAAGGTTTGGCTTAACCCCAAAAAATTCATCTTCAATGTTACTTTAGGCAAATTATTAGGCTTTATTATATCTCACCTAAGAATTAAATTCTATCCTACCAATGTTAAGTCTATTACCAAGATGTCATCAACTTCTACTTTGAAGTAATTCTCTAGTTTACAAGGCAAAATCCAATCTTTTATACACTTCATTTCATAGCTGGTCGATAAATTTCACCCATTCACTCATTTAAAAAATAAAGGCGCTACCTTTTCATGTAATGAAGACTACCATAAGGCCTTTAAAAAAATTAAATAATACTTGTCCATTCCACCTATTATTCTACCACCTACACCATGAAATCCATTCTTAATTTACCTATCTACTACTGAAAATGCCTTGGGGGAACTTATGGCCCAACATGATGAGTATCAGAAAGAAAATGCAATGTATTATCTAATCCCTATAATAGTAGTGTATAAACACAATTTTATTTTTATTGAAAAATATTTATTAGTTATGGTCTTTACATCCCAAAATTTATGTTATTACATGCTCAAAAACAAGCCCATAGTCATCACAAAACTATATATGCTCAAGTATCTACTATCAAAAATAGATTTATATGGCCACATGTCTATGTGGATCAAGATTCTAAGTGAGTTTGATATTGAATATGTCAAATAAAATGACATTAAGTGATCGGTAACTAAATACCATCTTATCTAATCTCCAATTTCAAATATTTATCAACTTACTTTTTCATTTCTAGATGAGTCTATCATGATTGTAGTATAAACACCTCCTAAAGAGTAGTAATGGAAACCTTATTTTGATGGTTCTTTCATGTCTCATGGGTCAAGAGCAAGATTTTTGTTAATAAGACCATAGGGGTGTCTCATTCCTAATTCGTTATAGATTAACTTTCCTTGTACAAATAACATGGTTGAGTATGAGTCACTCATTATGGGGCTTCATCTAGTGGTACAATAGAGCATTCAACATCTACTAGTTTATGATGATTCACAACTTATCACTAATCAAGTTATAGACCAATTCTAGACCAAGGATGAAAAGTTAGTAACTTAAATCCATGGGGAAAAAATTCAAGAAACATATTTTTCACCTTTAGTTTAAACACATACCTCAGGCCAAAAATAAAAAAGCATATGCCATGGATATAATTGGTTCTATGGTCTACATCATAGATAAAGCAAAAGACTATAAATTCCTTATTGAACATCTTCTAGTTCCTACTCATGAATCCTCAGCTATTAAAATGATCTATGATATTATTGGTCATAGTTATACCTAGTATTATAAGCTATATAATTACCTCCATAACCAAGTCCTTCCATTACAAAATGCCTTAACACACCAAGCCTATCATTATACCTTACTTGGTCCTACACTTTATCATAGAAGCTTTGATGGAACTCTAATTTGTTTTTAAAATTTTGTATAATCTAGATTAGAGTTGAGGGATGTTTATGAAGTGGTTTATAGAGACCATACCATAAGATTCAAATGATTATATTAAAATATGTAAGAAAAGGTAGAGTGTATTGGCCAACCATGGAAACAAATGCAATTTATTATGTTAAAATATATAAACAATGTTAGAATCATGATAATTTTATCCATTCTCTTGCATAAACACTCAAGCCAATGACCACACCATGGCCATTTTCAATGTGCATACTCGACCTTGTAGGGAAGATTAACCCTACTTCCTTAAATGGACATAGGTATATCCTTACTACAACTAAGTACTTCACTAAGTGGGTTGACGTCATTCCCCTCACTTATATGATAGGTAAGCAAATTTATAAATTCTTTTTCAACCATCTCATTTTACATTATGGTATCCCATCAAACATTATATCTAATAATGGCAGGTCATTTAAAACTAAGGTTGTCAAATCCCTCTGTGTAAGTTTACCATTAACCAATATTTTCCACTACATATTACATTCAAGGTAATGGCCAAACATAGGCTTATAATAATACCATTGTTAGTATTCTTTAAAATATTGTCAATGATGTTGGACATGATTGGTTATTAAAAATATTTCTTTCCCTTTAGACCTATTATACTAATTTTGTCACTCCAATAGGAGATACACCATATTCCTTTTTTTATAGCATTGAGGCCATTCTACCCATCAAGGTTGAGTTTAATTCTCTATGCATTTAATTGAAACATATCCTTAATGAAGATAATTACATAGTAGCTCATTTGTAAGAGTTAGAATTATTGGATGAAAAATAAATGGCTATTGTGAATAGCCTTCAATCATACTATAACTAGTTATGTGGTCAATATAATAGGCATGTGAATCATATATATTTCTATATTAGTGATCTTTTACTTAAAAAACTTAGAAGATCACCATTTTGAAACATAAAAAAAGAGGTAAGTTCAAGCCTAATTGGGTAGGGCTATATGTGATTATTGATAATTATGGTTCTAGGAATATATCTTGTCCACACTAGAAGGAAATTAACTTGAAGAATAAATGAACATTATACATCTCAAGCACTATTTTTCTTGACTCACTAGAAGCATTATTTATGAGGATCATTTAAATTGTGTCATCATGTAACCTTATTTATACCATACCATATACATTTTCCTCCTATACCATTCCCTATTGGCTAAAGTTTATATTAACTCCCCTATCACCCTTTTGATATTGGTTTTGATCCATTTGTACTTCATGCACCTTTATTTGTTGAATTATGCTATAATTATAGTAGAAGATCCAAGTTTGAAATGTTCAAAGGCCTTTCATTCAATGGTGGTATCTTGCGTAGTTTGACAATGGCCCTAACAATTACATCCTTTATTTTTGTTAAAATTATTGATCATTATACCTATGCCATTATTCCTTATAACTTAAAACTAACTTCCATGTGTGATTTTTTCTTATAGCCTAGGATCAGCCTTTCTACCATGACTTGATTTACCTTTGTTCCATTATTTTAGACATTTCTATTTTCCTATTTTATAAAATTATTGTTACCTATTTATATTCCTCAATATAGGGGGAACTATAATAGATTGAGGTCCATTTAGACTGTGTAGGTACTGCTTAGTGTTTTTGAGGTTAGCTCAGCCACTCTCATTCCCATGATCTCATCATTTTCATAATAATTTAGTAAATGCTCTCACCATTTTTCAAGAAATATAAGCCATGATCTCACCATATTTTTGAGTTAACTCATTCTATTTCATAATTCTAAATTGAGTTGATATGTCTATAAAACTACAAAACATGGATATATGCTAGAAAAATAGTAAACAAGCCTTCAACATTAGGCCATTTATATTATATCCATGCCACTCATAATGTGCATCTCATAGTTGGAAAGTATAACTAAAGAATTCACATGGATCCCATCATGACCATTTCCATTTGCCTATTTCATTCTATGATAGTGTTTCATCCCATTTTTAGGATAACTACATTCAGCCTAAAGTCCATGTTGGACCTTATATTCATGGGACTATATAGGCAACATCCAATTACCTAGTACATTTGGAGTCATCTTAACCAGCCTCAATGATTTATTTTAGTCACCATTCTCTTAGATCATTCCTTCTTATAGGATTGTCTCACTCACACTCTTGACATTTAATGAGTCATACACCTCTCACACTCTTAGCATTTTATGAGTCATAAACCTCTCACATTCTCAACATATTTGGAGTCATAGACCTCTCATGCTCATGTTATTTTGTGACACCATTCCTATTTTCATCTAAAAGTTAGTCATGTTTTCTTGTTATAAATTTTCTTCTATCCCAAATTTTGGGAGAACTACATTTGGCCTAAAGTTCACATTGGACCCAATATATATGGGACTATGTAGGCAATGTCTAATTTCCTAGTACATTTAGAGTTAGCTCAGCCACCCCCTTATTATTTTATTCCCCCCAAAAGTTACAATATCATTATTCCATATAAACTAGGGGAAACCTTTTTTGTCCCACTTTCATCATTATTCCCTATATACTAAGGCAACCTTTATGCTAGGCATAACACTTTTATTACATGTGCATAAATAATTAGATTAGTTTTTTGTTAACTTGTAGTTAGATTAGTTTTTTGTTCATTTAAAATTAGATTAGTTGTTTTTTCACAAATAATTATATTATTTATTTATTCATTTATAATTAAATTATTTGTTTGTTCATTTATAGTTAGGTTAGTTGTTTTTTTTTGCCTTAATTCAGGTTATCTATTGTTATTACTTTAACTCGATTATTTATTGTTTTTTCTTTTTTTTTAATTTTTTTTTGTTATTTTATTTGATTTTTTTAAACTCTATTTTCATTTTGGTTGATGAATAACATTATTTATTTCATTATAATTTCAATTATTTTTTTTTATTTTTGTTTTTTTTGGTTTGTTTCATTGGTTTGTTTATTTTAGTTAGTTGTTGACTAACAAATTTTATTGTGTATTCCTTGTTTCAATTTTGATAAGTTTATTAAATTATGTTTACACTTAAGTCTTGACTTATTATATCTTTTTTTTGAGTTGTATATATTTATATTCTTTCCTATACTTAGTTTATTAGATTGTATTAACACTTGGGACTTGATTGATAATATCATACACTAAGTTATTTATACTTGTATTTAAATTAAGTTTACATGCTTAAGATTCATATTTTTATTATGGATTTTTATAAATATAATTCATAGTGTCATAAACTAAAAAAAAAATCATACCAATGAATCTCAAAACAATGGTGTCATGATATTTTCCTTTGTTCACAATGGCCATTTTTTACAACAAATTGAAACCAATAATAACCAAATCATAATGACTATAATATGATCTAATGAAGATGTGTATCTTTGAAAAATAGATATTATAGGTCATAAACATGAGCAAATACACAAATTCCAACATGTGATAATGAAAAATTAAATCCAATACACATGTTTAAATATAAGTACAACATAAATAGTGTCAAGATAACATAACATAAATATGAGACCATCATATCATGATACATTATGAAAAGAACATTGTATATATATGAAAATAATAAAAATCCATGCACAAATTTGTAAACCATAAAATAATGTCATATACATCACAAAAATAAATATCATATACATCATGATAATATAAATGTCATAACAACAAAATACAAGTATGTCAAAGAGCTATATAAGATCAGCTTTGACTCTGTGAATCTCTCAATCATATAGCAAGTGGTGGCTATGGTCATGGATGATGTAATGACTATTCTGAGGTAGCTATGTCATGTGTTTGTGTCCTCAACCATGAGGACCTACTACTATTCATCTATGTCTACCATACCTCAAAAGTGGCTATCTATTTATCCCACAAAAATATATTCTCGTATGCTTGTTGATAACAAGCAACCTCATATTTATCCCAAAGGCTCTCAAGTATCATATGAGAAAACCCTATATGTGTACTAGCTCTAAGATCCTCATCCCACTTCTATCTAATCTAATGTAAATTAGATCTAGACTAATGTCCCTCTAATATGAACTGATCCCTCTTACATATGGCTTAATATTGAGTAGCTTGTAGTTGGTCCTATACCTATGTCATAAATGCCACCTCTAGATTTAGTCAATTAAATCTAACTGAAGAAGAGTCATATCATCATCCCTAAGAGTAAATTACATCTATAGTTAACCTAATTTATTTTCCAAGCCCTTGATCTCACCTACTTATGAGTGATCTCCTCCTCCAACATAGTAACATCTTAGGTTATCTATGTATGTGATAGTCATTAACATCCTAGGTTGTCCATGTATTTGATGGTCCTACTTGACCTGGATCTTCTTGAGTTCTTGAATTCCCTATCTAATCAGGGTTTGTGTCAATAGATATCATCTTGGTACCCATAATACCAAGATATCTAGTACTGTAATCCATAACCATCTCTTCCCTACCCTAAATCCCACCCTAATCATCTAGTCTCTATCAATCTATATCTTGGCCAACCTATCCATTATATCTAATTTGACCAATCTATCGAATCTACCTAACCATACCACCTTATACTAGTCCTAATGGTGCCTATCATGATACCTATATTGGTGTTATCAATCTCAATTTAAAAACATGTTTCCACCATATTATATTGCCTATATCACACTTGCATCTACTGGAACTCTTACATATTCCAATGAAATTTTTGTAATTCCACCATAACTAACAACTACTACACTCCTATCAATCAATGGTGTTTCTCAATTTATCTATGGATAACTATGTGCAAATAACCTAGGACCATTTGGGACATCTTTATATATCCCAAACTACCACCATTCCTAATTAGGTTTATAATAATTGATAATATGCATCTATCACCCAGTTAATAAGAACCTAGTAATCATGAAATTTGTATACCATCTATCCTATGGTTAGTCTAGATGTAAGGGAAAATTTGGTTGCCAAGTGAATAACTCTAAATTTAGATTATCCATCATGCTTTGATAAAATTAAATATCTCCATAGTGCCTTTTATGGCCTACATTTTTCTACACCAAGCCATATATCATTGGATCTTGTGGGTCTCTCACCCTTGTATACTTAACGAAGCACTCAAATTCTATTGTCTCCCATCCCCACACTTGGAAAAGTGTCATTTCACTAATACTCTAGCTTCTTTAGTATCCCACTATGTGTAAGTCCTTGTTATAGGTCCAATCACTAGGTGTGAATCAATTATGCAAGATATTCAATCCAATTCCAAGCTCTTCAAACCATTTATCATTCAACACATAAAATCATGAAGCACACACATCATTCATAACAATGAACATGAAAAATAAAGAAATATCAAGCACATAACACATGACATATGTGGGAAATCCTCTTAGGGAATAAAACCAACTTAACCCTACAAGATGGAATACATTCCTATAATGACAAGATCCAACATTTAGACCATCACCAAATGATTAAGGAACACCCACCCCTTAATTTGGTTAAGCACCCACTTGACCTTTAGCTTACTCTAACTAGTAAAAAAGATACAAAACCCTAGTAAACCAAGCACCCAATCAGCTACCTTGAAACTCAAATCACCTTGAACACCTATTTCTACTCTTTAACTAATTATGACCTCCTTTATATTCACTCTTTTGCATTTGCACTCATTCTATCCTTCACGCCCTCTCAATGCATCCAAAACCACCTTTTGGATCACTCTACACCTATTCATACATACTCAATAAAAAATATATAAAAAATCTATCAAAACATCAAAAACATAACCAAATGGTTATACACACATACCTCACTCTCCTCAGATCCTTAGTTCATTCACCAAGCTCTCACAATCTTCACCTTTTCTTTGTTCACACTATATACTCTCTATTATTTTCTCATCCTCAATCTATAAACCTATATGATCACTATTATAACATAAAAATAATGAATTATAGGTCATACACACTATCCTCAACCTACTTTTCTCTTCATTCCATCAAATATGCACACTTACACTTTTGTATCGTTCACCTCTCAGCTCTAAACTCTCTGCTACACACTGCACCTCTAAAAACCATCACCTTTGATTTTAGTCTTTATACATCCTTCATAAAAATTATCCTCTTAGTTAGATATCATATTTATATTAACCTTTAAGGATTATATCTCATTAATAAATAGCACAATACCACCCTCATAGGTTATCCATAACATCCATGGGTCACCCTTAGATAGTTATACCTTTCAATTAGGCCTTAGTAGCCCTTATAGGTTGCATGGAGACCTATTCACCTCTTTAGCATTTCACCAAGAAAATTAAGAATACAAGAACACTTCCAAATGCATAGGTTCACTCCACATTACCCCTAAAACACCTTTAATTTATTACATTCATCACTACACTCTTCTATATATGTATAATATGCTCAAACATTAGTCTTGTACACAAGAACACTATGAATGAATAAATAATCAACTTATAAGAATTTTTTCATACTAAATATGGATTGTTCAAACCTCCCAAATTCACATATATGGTCCTTATGAAGTCTAAACTACTCTTCGATATTTAATTCATCACGAAACATCAAAACAAACTCAATCATCCTTCTCGTATCACTTGTAGATGATAGTCAAACCTATAATAAAATTTTGAGATCAACTAAAATTGTAAAAACATTCAAACATTATAACAATTTTTTATGGATGAACCTTATATTTATCTATCTCTTTGATTTTTTTCTAACCATCAAATTCATTATACATCAAAATTTATATCTCAAACAATATAGACTAGTTTTTCTTTTGTTAATTTAAAAATTCAAATTTCAATAGTCACTATGTAATGTAAAAGCTTCAAACACATGTCTTCATCTTATGCCCTATATAAATTTGATAAAATATGATTTATCAATCTCTTGAGGAGTCTCCTATTATTTACCTTCAAATGTCGGTTGTTGATCTTTGATCTGTACTTCTAAGATTATGACACTTGGTAGCTCTACATACCTTATATGGACCCTACTATCAGTCTCCATTCACTCATTGCCACTTGGTATCTATATATACATTATATAACCTTATATAAATATACAAATTTGATTACACCACTTTTTATTACCATGCAGATATTAGGATCCTTTGACTTATTGACCTCATGTTCACCATTAGATCTGCATCTATGATTAAACACGTACCATTAGATCTTTATCTTCACGATCACCCACATGCCATTGATCCTTGATCTGATAGAAATATATTTAAACACTAGCATCCCTCGTTTTACCCTCAATAAAAAATATTTATTTAGTCTTTAAATGTATGGTCTTTGACAAGTCATAGTCTGCTAGAGTAACTTTGGCTTAAGAAACACTACAATCTACTTGGAAAGCCAAATTTTCACCTTGATATATTTTTATAGACACCATATCAAGACCTAAAATTCAAACCACATGATCTAGGGACAAATATGAATAAACCCATGTGACCAATTTCTTCTAAAACATTCACACATGTGAATAGTAATTTCATCAATCTTCTCAATCATCTTGATTTACCAAGATGACTAAGAGGACCTAGACTTTCGACCTAGACTTTCATATAACTACTCTAATGAAATCCTTTAACTTACAAAAACACTCCAAACACCCATAATACTCCATAGAGTCTCTAAAACATGAAGACACCATAAATAACACCCATCAACTAACTTATTAAGTCAAAAACTGAAGAACATTGAAGCACACTTTGTCATTATCATTCGAACACACATGACACTTCATCAACATCCTTGGCTACCTTACAAAAATCTTTGATATCTCTCCAAAAATATCCCCCATTTTCATTGATTTCATCTGCAATAAAAAATTCATCATATCTATAAATAAATCTTAGCTCAAATAAGATATATCATACCTACACTTCTGGTTGGGAATACATTTGTTAAGTGGGAGCATGACCAAGATGGGGATTCACTAGACCTGATAAAGGGATAACTTATCACAATACACTATGCTAAAGAGGGTTATAAAGCCTCTAAAATTACAAAATTACGTAATAACCTTAAGGGGGTCTTAGGTTTTGATTTTTTAATTATTCTAATAACAAGAAAGTAAATCTAATTTAGTGCTCACCAATGCTTGTGGCATAAAGTAGGGGTTAGAAACAAGATAAACTAGACTAAACATGCATAGAAGACATATACTCACATTAGTGTATACAAAATTTTAATACATAGGAGAGAATCACAACTACATTATCTCTCTACTCTTATAAAGGATAAATAAAGTTAAGAACACTTACCTTTGAAGATGAACCTAATGAGCCTTAATCTCTCCCTTGACCAAGGTGCTTCACAAGAGATTGTTTTGGTATGTAAGGATAATGAATATAAATTAGATATAGGCTACACAACCTATTTATGCATCCAAAATACTTGTCTTTAAGATAAGATCTATATCTCCAAAGAAAGTATAGAACCCTAATATTTATTCCTCAAGTAGAATGCTCAATAAGTATATGTTATTTTAAAATTATTTTTCTTTGATTATCTATATTCAAATGGTTATAAATGAACTTGTATATATAGGTGGATCTTACTCCAAATCATTCTAAATATGTTGACTATATGGGGTCGACCTAGTCGACCCTGTATGTTTCTAGGAGATAATTCATTAGGTCTCCAGTTAGGAGATAATACATCTTTTGTTATTTACTAATTATAATGATAACCCATATTCTAGTGATTGGTAGATGTGTCATGGCTACTAGATCTACTAGAGCATCTAGTGATAAGAGATAGGGAGAGACTGGTATCTATAGGCCTAGGTAGGATAGTTGAGATGTGTAAGATTACCATGAGTGATAATTTTTTAGTCATTTTCCTGGGATGTTGGGAATGACTGACTAACACCTTCAAGTGAGAGATAGAGGGGCACACAATAGGGGTGGATATCACTTTAGAGGATGTGCATGCCATCCTAGGGATATAGATCATAGGAACACCTATGACTATAGGGATACTAGATACTATAGAGGAGAGGAAAGCCTTAGCCATATGGGATATAATCTTGGAGATGAATTTGGTAGGGTGAAGAGTCAACATGTTAGATGTATATACATCACAATTTATAGATATCTAAAAATATTTGATAGACATTTTGACATAATGAGTGATATGTAACAATTCATATGGTATGGTACCACTATTCATGGTAGCCTTGAGTAGGATGATGCTAGAGGAGAGAGTATTATATGATCTTGGGTCTATCATCTAGGTCTAGATTATACATGATATGTATGAAGTGATAAAAAGAGGGTAAAAGTTAATATGACTGATCATATTATTGATGGCATGGATATATGAGAGGTTTCCCATGTATTAGCCAATTAAGTTTCCCTATGTAGTTGATGATAGGTTTCATTAGGTGTAGAGATAGAGAGAGGAGCAAGTAGCATAGGTCATGCCCCATGTGCTAACATTGTAGATGGTGAGATGCATAGATATAATATGGTATCCATATGAGCACTTGACAATTACATGACCTAGTTGGGATACAATTACACTAGCTATAGTGATGAAATAGGTGATAGGGCACTACACCTAGTGGAGGGAGCCACATCTTGTGGCATGGATACCAAAATAGATGGGATTGCCTTATCTAGTAGCATTGATATTGATTCCCAAACCTTGGACTCAAAATGTGAGAGAGTCATAAGAGAGGAGAGGAATAGGGCCACTAGTGGTGAGGCTGATGCTCATACCACATCATGAGTGACCATGGACTAGTCAGTCATGATAGGGAGTAAAGAAAGTTGAGATGGGTGTAGAGGTAGTAGCAATATATGTACCACCACCATATATATAACAAGAGGAGTAAATATGATCAAGGGCATGGAATCGATAGAGGTAGTAGGATTAGGATATAGTTGAGACTATTGCCATGTTAGATTAACCAAAAAATGAGATAGTGAAAATCTATATGGTTAAGAAGCGACTCAAGTATAGGATAAGTGGACTCAAGCTATGACAATAGGATTTATATTTACGAGGTTACCTATAGAGGATGTACTTAGAGGTCACACAAATGGAAATATTGTGCTCAAAGGTCATGTAGATGGTGAGACCATAGTAGTTGATACACATACAAGTAAGAAATATGGGTAAAATATGACTTAAGTTTTTATTATTTTGAAAATATAGTATAGATAGATATTTTGAGATATAACAAGGATCTAATATCTATCTAGTGTGATTTTATAGGTGTATCAAAGGATGAGGAGAAGAGATGGGGGTCCCTTATGAGGGGTGCACTCCATGACATCCTAGATGAGGTGATGATGCCATATGACCCTACTACACTGGAGGACCCTAGTGTATCATCTGCCCCAACTTAGGTGATCTAGTATAAATTATCTAGAGAGGTAGTGAGGCAGATATGAGCATAGAGAGAGAGGATAGATACACCATCAAGGATGGGTGTAGGAGAGATATGGGCATGGTAAGCCCTACTAGAAGATAGATCTATACATTTGGCTATAGTGACACAAATGGCATAGGCACATATAGTAACCTTAAACCATATGACATAGGTGTAGAAGTAGGAAAGAGCAACACACATGGTGACCTTAACCTAGTTAACATAGGTACATGCACAAGTGGCACATATAGAAGGATATGTAGATGGATTGAGATGTTAAACAACCTTATTATAGTATTTTGTGTAGAGGGGTCTAACTAATGAATTGATAGGTAGCATGGTTAGGCCATGAGATGGATAGGATGGGGCCTATCCATATAGCTATAGCATTATATATGGTTGTACTTGTTGTATTAAAACTCATGGTGTGTGTGTGTGTGTGTGTGTGTGTGTGTGTGTGTGTGTATAAAATAGATCATTTTGACATATTGGTGTTTATTTTGTATGTTGTTATCATGGTTGTGGTTGTGGTTGGTTTGGATATATTTATTTCTATCACATGTATTTAAATATTTGTTATATAGGTTATAGGAAATATATGAGATGTGGTTTCTTTTCTAGAATTATGTAAAACACATGCATAGTTAAAAAGAAATATGAAAAAGGAATTCATAAAATATAATCAATCAAAAATGTACTACACACTATTTCAAGTTGGGAAATGTGTAATAACAAGAAATGATTACATATAAAGAACCAAAAAAATGGTAAAACAAAATGGTAAAAAGGAATTTGTTTTAAAACCAAGTGAAATATTTTTGCACCAAATTAAAACAAGTAAAATCACACTAAATTATGTTGAGAAGTAGGAAAATAAATTAATACAATTAAATGTATGTAAAAGAGAAAAATGGTATAACAAAATAAATTAATTCAATCAGTCATATTATATCATGTTGGGAAGTATTAAAGAAAAATAAAATTGGCAAAAGGTTTGGTCTGGAATTTATCATACTAATTCAAGCTAGGAAGTATGACAAATTCAAGAAATTGTTGGATTCTTACATGCACTCAAAAAATAAGAAGATAAAAGTAAAGAAAAAATGAAGTAAGCATAAAACATACTAAATAAAGCTAGGAAGCATGCCAATAATGTGTAAGTTCATAATTGATCACATTTTATCTCATATTTGACACGTGTAATTTTTGTTTGTGACTTATATTATTGGAAAAAATTGTGAGGAGGGTCAGTTCCTATCCATGCTCTTACACTATAACTCTACAAGGGGACCACACTAGGGTGGAATAATCAAGATAATTAGGTAACAAAGGATGTGGATAAAGAATAAGGGGTTATGATGGTAATTTGTGAGGATTATTGGGTCCTATCCATGGTCTTACAAAGTAAATCACAAATGAAAACCCTAGGGGAGTGATCAATAAATAAATTAATGTTTATTAAGAGTATAAATGAGGGATATAAAGAATGAAAAAGGGAATGTAAAAATAAAGACTTAGGCATTTTATGAGAATACCTTAGGAGGTAGGAGGAATACTAAGGACATGAGAAGCCACTGAGTGACTAGTGACCATCAATGTACAAAGGAAATCTATTCACTGTAGACACAACTTTATAGGCAAATAAGTGTGCTACTAAAATCAAATCATGAAGTTATATGGGTACAAGGAAAATTAAAATGGACCTACCTTCTCACAACGTGTTCCCCATTCTTTAGGAGCCCTTACATAGTCATCAATCTACTACAAAGAATGGGTAATTTCATGAGAAAGTAGGTATCACTAAAATATTTTTTTATTCTCCTCTTTTAATCTACTAGTTTACCTCACCTTTAAGGACCTTAGCTCTATAATAAGGCCAACTATGGATTTTTAGCTTCTACTAGAAGGAGATGTGCTTTGAATCATGTCTTTTGGTGTGATTTGAATTTTAAAAATATTTTTGCCTTTTATACCATTAATTTTTTGTTTAAAATGATGTCTTTTAAATTTCTATGGCTTTTGAATATTTCTCCTCTATATGGATTTGGAATGACCAATCATGAGAGATTTAGTGATACAAACTAAATGATATTTAGGCTAAGGATAAAGGAAGATAATTAACCAAAGATAGAGATAGAATAGGACACTTAGGCTTAATAATGAGCCAACATGTGATCTCAAGTCTCAACTATGTATATGATTATTTTATGGAAAGGAAATAAAGGGAAATAAGGAAATCCAAAGTAGATTAGTATAAGTAAATTTTAATGAGATACATTGTTTTCTAAATGATCACAAGGTATTATAAACAATGATGAAAGGGAACAAGGTTGGTATAAGCATGTCACAGTGATAATTATCTATGAAAAATAAAGATAAAAGAGAAAACAATCATGAAGACACAAGAATAATTTTTATAAAAAAACTCAAGAAATAAAGAGAAATTAATAATAAATAAAGATAATCATATTCAAATATAAGAAAGATATAGTACAAAAGGTAAAATCACTGTAAGAAAAATATCAATTTGACACAATGTCAAATGATCTATTAGATAAATATAATATAATATAATATTATATCACACATCCAATCCAAGTGTAAATGTAAGATAACCATGCATGTTCTCATAAATACTAATAAATATACCCACACACATTATCTAAAACATCAAATAGATCTCTATGGAGATAGATAAGAACTGCTAATAATGTCTTGTCAATATTTAATGAAAATTAAGAAATAATTCTATTCTAATATCCTCCACAAAAAAATTAGGAATACTCAATGGATTGTGATGAGGATAAAAATTGGGTAAGGGATACTCAAGAAAATGCATGAAAATGGATTATATGGGAGATGCAAGAATCACTAGTGGGGAAGAATACATAGGTGAGGGAAGATCCACAAGTGAAAGAATCATGGGTGGAGACACAAAAGATGATGAAGGGACCATAGGATATGATGGAACCATAATAGGTGGTTCCATTGGAGAATAATGATGATCTTTCTTGTATGGATGAACTATTGTAGGAATGGAAGATGGTCCAAGAATATTTAGTAGATTATCCTTGAGATGTTGGAGAATGTAGTAATAGTTGGTATGATGAGTGACATATTGGTGCCATAAAAAATATACCACACCATAATTAGGTATATATTTAGGTAGAGCATTAAAGGGAGGCATGGGTTTGTCTAAGGATGGAGAATAAGGACACAATGTATCAATGTATTGCCATAGATTACGGTAATGGGTAGAAGAATGATTATTTGTTCCATAGAAGAAACATATACACTTGTGAGTGGTCTCAGGAAAAGCATTCACAAAAGGAGGTGTAATACGATTGGAAGAAGACATAAAAGACTTGTCATCCCATTTTTTGGGTAATGGATACATATTAGGCAAAGAATGTAAACCATCACCAAGATAAGGTGGTGATGGGGGAGGAATGGAACTAGGCTCAATGGAAGGAACAATAAGATGAGAGGCAAAGGTAGACTCAACAATAGTGGAAGTAAGAACATGCTCAAATATAGTAGGAATAATAATGGGTTCAAATTTGGGTTCCATTGAGGTATGGTTGGTATCTATAGAAGGTCTAAGGTAATTCACACTCATCTTAGGGGGAAACTGGCTATGGTGGTTAGGGTACCTAGTAAAGTGGTAAGCTATAGTCATATCATGATCCATTAACATACTCCTATGAGGCTCCTTATAAATTAGATTTATTGGCACCATATGTACCATAAGATAAAGAGGAAAAATACTAAAATTAGCAACTATAAATAAGGGAAAATTGGAATATACAAGAAAATACTCAAGTAAAGAAGAATGGTAATGGATAATATTGGCGTCACGAACTTGGACAAGACTACATAAAAATAGATCATCTAAGGAATAACCATCATCTTAATATAGGGTGTGAAGGTAAATAAGGCAAGTAAAGATGACCTTGTCATCTAAGGAAGTGTGGTGAATAGAATTTTGAGTCTTGGTCAATATTATGGGAATGTTATCATAATGAGGTTTACAAGAATGAGGTTGCAAGGAAGTAGGAAGTTGTGAGATGAGGTGAGGTGAGAGATTGGAGATTTTAATTTTTAGGTTAATCTCATTAGGTTCATCATCATCAAAATCTAATAACTTAGGAATAATTTTACCAATGAGCTTAATATGATCATTGTAACCTCAGGTTAAGTTAATGGGAAAGATAAGATGTTAGACTCATGAAGTAGAATGCTAGGAAAAGGTTCAAGACTAGGAATTTTTAAGACTTCACGATCTTGGAATTGTTCAAAATTACAATGGTTAGTGTCACCTTAAATCCTTTTAATGGCTCCATTATGATGGAATTTAATGCATTGGCTGGTGGAAGAAGCAATGGCTCTCATACGGTGAGTTCACATCGTACCGAACAAGATGTTATAAGAAATGGGAAAGTTAAAAATCATCACCTTCACATGAATGATGATAGGTGAGATGGTAATGGGAAGACACACACAACCTAGAGGAGGAATATACCTTATATCATATCCTTGGAAGGTGTTATGTGTGGACTTGAGATTACATTTTTAATATCTAAGGGTTTTGATAAATTCAAGACAGGAAATACAAGTGTCATAACCTTCATCAATCAATGCATGTTTAACTTGGATATTGCTAATTTGAATACTAATGAATAAGGGAGGATCATCTACATGAAGTATAATCTCATCAAGAATCATAGAGGCTATATGAAATCTTATGAAAAATAAGTGTCCATAGTTTTGTCAACATCAATAGAAATTTCTTCACATTTTTGTAATATACTATCCTCAGATATAGATAAGGATGCTTCCTAACCTAGTAGGGGAGGATAACAGATATTCATCTTGAATAATAGTTACATAAGATGGTTTATATGATATGGAGAAGTCTTCATAAGCTCAAGTAACATAATTTGTGATGGGAGAATAGTGAGCTTCATAATCGGATCCCATTCATCATAACCTATAAGAAAGTTTTTAGAAATAGGTGCATAGTGGTTAAGAAGGTCCTCGAAAGGAGGAATTGAAGTACATTGGAATTTTTTTTGATAATAAGTAGAAGTCTTAAAACAGGGTTATAAATGATGTTGTGAAGATGAATTAGTTGGTCTAAGTTGAGTTTGAGAAATGGTAGAAGAAATGTTAGTAGAAACTTGATTTTCATTAATCTTGGAAGATGAAACAATGGTGGTTGAAATAGAATGGGAGGTGTTATTCAATGGAAAATAAAAAATAGGATCATCAAAATTTATAAGGTCATTTTTCCCTAATTCATTTAAATGAGTTAGGGAAGAATCTTATATACATATTTGAGATGGAGTGTAGATAGTTTGAAAATCAATTAAAGCCACCACCATTCGCATATTAGTCATATTAACCACATTATCTTTAGAATTAGGGTCAACAAAACTTTATATATTATTAGTGTAAGGGGTGGGCTTGTCTTGGTTGTATTTAATAGGTTGATGATTATGAAGAGGGTATTTTTAGATATCTAAATGACCATCAGCTTGATTTAATTGAGACTTATCATGTGTTTTATAATTATTAAAATTAATTTCATAGGCTTGTTGATGCTTTTGTATGATAGAATCTTGATAAAAATTATGACCAAGAAGAGAATCCATAGCTAAATTACAAAGTTGTCTATAGGTCTCATGATAATGACCCCAACTAGAGTGAAACCAACAAAACTTTGTAGGATCATACCAATATTTCATAGTACGAGTAGGGTTAGGTTCTTTTGGAAGAGGCATAGGTAGAGGCTTAAGAAATTTAGCTAAAGATAGAGGTTTGTGAATGTTAATGTTGTTAGGTGATGATAAGTGATGATTGGTATATTTTTTAGAATGGGAAGTTAGTTAAAAAGATTGGTTGGGAATGATAGCTTGAACATTATGAATGGTGTCATAAGAATCCATAACACCATCATTGGTAACATTGTAATTTTTTTTAAGTAAGAGATGAGAACCCAAAAAAGGTTAGGGTGGCTAAAATTAATTCATAAATAAATATTGATGTTTACCTTGGTCAATAGAATCCTATAAAGTGCATGGACAGAGAGAGAGTATGTGTGTGAACCTAATATTATAATTTAGGAAAGAGGGCATTAATAAATAGATGGAAAATATTTTCATCGACCATGTTATGTTCAAACATATTTATCAAAGTTTTCCACCTTTTAACAAAGGCATGATCAATTTTATTTTTTAGTTGTTTACAATTTATGAAGTGGGCCAAAGTGTCTTTAGGAAGATCATTAGTTTGGAATTATTGAACTAAAGCATTCACTAAATTTCTAAACTAGCAATAGAATGAGTTCTAAGTTGATTATACCAATCTAAGGCATCACCAATGAGGGTTTTGGCCAATATTTTGGTAACAACAAAAGTATTCCATTTGAACCAATACTTATAGAGATTTCCAAATGTTTTAAGATGAAGGGTAGGATCGGTTGATCCATTATAATAAATTGTAGGTGTGATACCTCCTATATCAATATTAGCAATTTGAGTAGTAAGAGTCTCATTCTAAAGATGCTTAATGGTTTTATGGATAAAATGAGGTTGAGGGATGAGATTTCCTTGACAATACCAAATAAGAAGAGGGAGAATATTTTATTTATGTGTGCCCCAAGCCATTGGTTGAGGATGAGATTGAAGATGAAGAAGGTGGATTTGCATTCTCATCATTTTATTTATTTTATGATATTGAAATGTATTCATTTCATTAATTTTTTTAACAATATTTTGTGTGTTTGATTAGCATTATTATAAATATTAGAGGTGGTATTAATATTGGTATTAGTGGCTTCGGTATCATTATTGGTGTTGACAGGGGCTTGAGAGGAACTATGAGATTGTGAGGCACTAGTGGAAAAATTTAGTTGTGTAGCAAAAGATGGACTAGTGAATGGTTGATAGGAAGAATCACTAGAAGCATGATTACCTTGGGAAATAAATGAAGCACTAATGGAAGGATTAAGGATAGTGGATCTTATCAGAGGCCCACTAGATATAGAACCTACCATGTTAGTGTATATATTAGGCATGGAGGTGGAAAAAGTTATATAATAAGAGGTCATGGTGTTAGAAGGGATCATAAATTAAGAGGATAAGATTCAAAGAAAGTGTTACCCCAAAATACATTTGATAATGTAGGAGTAGATGAATGATTCTCTTTAAATTGACCACTAATCACAAGATTGTAAATGGTAGAGGGATATTTTCCTTGATTTTGAAGAAATTCAAAGATAAATAAGAGAATTTTATAGGTATAGTATAGTTTGAGTTGGTATTACAATGAAAAGATAGGATTGCATTACAAAGAATAATTAGGAGTCCCATAATTCATTATGCAAGTGGTAATGTTAACATTACTAGCATCCAAGAAAGGAACCCTAGTTTGTATATGGGAGACCCTATGAGGATTGGTATAATTCATTATGTCTATTGACTACAACATAATTTTGTCATAAAGAAGAGAGTCCATGATGAAGGGAAAAAGAGAGAGATGAGAAAGCAAGGAAACATGAAATCATAGAAATAGTATATAATTGACTAGGTTGACTTAGCATAAAAGTTGGTTCTAAAAATAGTACAAGGTTGATTGGGTCAATATAATATATTGAAAAAAGGTTGGAAAAAGAGTGAACAACATCTATAAATAGCACAAGGTCAACTAGGTTGATCCATTATAGTGGATAAAGGTTGGAAAAATGTAAAGGGTTGACTAAGTTGACCTACTATAATAGACAAGGAATATTACAAAGCCTATAATAGATTATGAATTGAAACAAGATAATTTTTCCAAGTAATTTGAAAATTAAGAATTGAATGGAAATTAAAAATCAACTGGACTAATGATGGCTAATCCAATTGAGGCACATTTCATGAAACCTTGCACCAATGCTGACTAATAATTTTTTTTGCAATATAAAATAATATTGAGCAGAGAGCAAGCAATCAACTTGGAAAGCAAATAACTAGATTAATGGTCAACTTGAATATTTATAATATTATTAGGATATGTTCTTGAATGTGATGATAAGTTGACTATAAGTAAGGAACTAGAAAGTAATCTAAGGATAGTTTCAAGTAGTTTAGGATGAAAGGGATCTGTAGTGGTAATGATATAGGATTGGTATTGTGGCCTCCCCCCTCATTTTACACATTGTAATGATAATGGTGTTAGGTGTTAAGCTAGAATATACCATTAACCATGATTTATACCTAACTAGAACATTAATTCAGCTTCCCCCTTGGTGATGAAATCCAAGTATATTAGCCTTAGCTAGTCAAATGTTAAAATGTTTGTTTAAATTTTATGATTTGGTCATGTGTGCATAAAATAGAAAATATTGAAAATAAATGATTAATTAAAAACCACCTAATTAAGATATGTGATATATTATAATCATTAAAACAACAATAATTGAAAGTGTGTGATAATTACTAGCATATAAAGGTTAATTACAACTTTGAAACAAAGTATTGTGTTGATATAATTGATAATGTATGCACAAAAAATAGAACTGGGTCGATAGGGTCGACCCAGTTGATTATACAAGGAAATTTTTGAATACTAGAAACTATGAAATGAAATATTATACATAAATAGGTATAAAGATAAAAAGGAACCTTGGTGGATCAAAGATGTAGATAAGGAATATTATTATCAGATAACCTTGTGAAATGCTTGCAAAACCTACTAATTGGGTCAACTAGGTCTATCAAGCTCTATAAGAACCTATTGCTGAGTACTTGTATAATATAGGGTCAATTGAGTCAACCTATTATGATAAAAAAGATATTTTAAAGTCTAGAAACTATACTGGGTTTACTGGGTTGATCCAATAGTCTAGACTAGAAGTTTGGAAAGCTAAAAACCTATACTAGGTTGATCTAGTAGCCTATACCTAAAAACCTATGCAAAAAAATTAGAGTTGGGTCAATGAAATTGAATTAGTACGGTAAATATATGGTAAAAATAATGAAATAAGTGAAAAAATCTTGCAAAGGTTAGTTCACATCGAGTTCACCAAAATCTATGTAATCAGAAATGCATCATGTTTATAAATCAATCTTAGCTCAAAGAAGATATAACATACCTACACTTCCAATTAGGAATAAATTTATTAATAAGGAGCATGACCAAGATGGGTATCCTCTAGACATGATTAGGGTATCTCTTATCACAATACACTATGATAATGAGGGTTCAAAATCCTCTAGACTAACACAATTATGTAATAACCCTAAAAGGGTCCTAGGTTTTCATATTTCACTTATTCTAATAACAAGAAAGTAAATACAATCTAGTTCTCACCAAAGCTTGTGGCATAAAGTAAGGGTTATATACAAAAAAAATTAGACTAAAAATGCATAGAATACATATATTCATGTTAATGTATATGAAATTCTAATACATGTGAGAGAAGCACAACTACATTATCTATCTACACTTACAAATAAGAAATAAAGTTAGGAATACTTACATTTGAAGATGAACCCATTGAGGCTCAATATCTCCCTTGGCCAAGGTGCTTCAAAATATATTATTTTGGTATGCATGGATAATAAAGACAAATCATATCTAGGCTACGCAACCTATCTATGCATCCAAATGACTTCTCCATAAGACAAGATCCATATCTCTAAATAAAGTATGAAACCCTAAGATTTATTCAGGTTTAATGGTCAATAATTAGATGTTCATTCACACTTTTCTTATTCACTTCTCTATATTTAGATGGTTGGAAATTAGTTTGTATATATAGGTGGATCTTACCCTAAATTATTTTGAATATGTTAGTTGTATGGGGTCGACCTAGTCAACCCTTTATGTTTTCAAGAGATAATTCATTAGGTCTCAATATATTTCAACCAAAGGGATAATAATATCCAAAGTAAAAAATACCCCAAAAGAATACAAGGTCCACCTAGTTGACCATGTACAATAATTAGAGGCTTAAAACTATACAAGGTTGACTTAGTCAACCTAGTACAACCAATTATCAAAAGGGGAATAAGGAAAGGAATAGGAGGGTAAAGATGTGATAAATGGTTGGAATGGGTATAAATGAGAATAATAATCTTAGGTTAAATGGTTTTAGGAAACAAATTTGTAGATGGTAAGTGGTAAAGGGGATAACAATATTATGAAGCATCAATGGTCTACCCACCCCTTTCTTGATGCACCCCTTAAGGCATACACTTAGAAAGATTGAGAATCGATGGGTTCTTGTAAGATACAAACTCTCAGTAAGTGATAAAATTTTGAAAATATTATGTGTATATAGATGTCAACACCAATTACAAAGCTTATTCTCTCTCTCTCTCTCTCTCTCTCTCTCTCTCTCTCTCTCTCTCTCTCTCTCTCTCTCTCTTTTCAAGTACTTTATCCCCTATGACATAATGACAAATTGGACACCAAATGATCACGAGGACCTAAAAACAGTTCAAGAATTAACACTAGGAAAGAACCACATCTGACAGATGATAAAAACTCCCATAAAATTTTGCATACCAAATCTTACCTTTATCTTCTCAAACATGCTCCAAAATCAACAATTTTATTGACCATACATAGATTTTATGAAGACAAAACACACATGAACACCAAAAACTACTTGAACTCACCTTGAAAACATTTAATAAGGAATCCCCCTAAGTAACCTAAGATTAGACAACCTTTGAGCACATTTAGACCATCTCCAACCATCAATGGAACATATCACATATTAATCCCATCACATCATGTGTAGCACTTCAAGCCTTTCAAACTATCTGAGTTATCTCCACCTAACTCTATGCTCCACCTAGAGCATGACATCTTCAATAGTTCTTCTTTAACCAATTTTATTTTGACACCTAGAAACCTCCATACTCTACCTACATACCTTCATGACCAAAATCCTTGAACACACCTTAAAAACACAAAATTGATTCTCCATAAGAAAGATATATCCTAAGAAGCATATGTAGAAACACCTTAAACCACATTGTCCTAAAACAATGTGAAACCATGATTTTCCTATATCTCCTCATATTCATTCTCCTTCTTAGACATATGAAACTAATATTTATTATTCTTATTCTTCTTCTTCTTCTTCTTCTTATGATTAAGAGAAAAAAATTGCTCATAAACTACAAAATTCATCTTCTCTTCTATTATTGTATTGACAACACATGGAGATAACATAAATACATGACATACCTTTTCACTTTAAGTATTCATCTTATAGTTTAGAACCTAATCACTAGGCATTAAAAACTGATGTTATTTGTATGAAACATGCTCAACAACAACATGTTGTTCACTTGTATCCATACACACCTCATAATTAGCCTCAACTAGCACCTTGGCACACTTCAACCTCTATAACATTCTCCATCATAGTAAATATACCACTTGGACCTGTAGACTCATTATGACTCATAATTTTCATCTTTGGTTTCCATGAGTTAATTTGTCTTATTTATTGCACTCTAGGAATCTAATTGAACTTATTTTGACTTGATGGCCTTTGATTTTAGAACCTACCAATGTGACCAATCTTTTCACAGTTATAGCAAACAACACCTCTTGATGGAAACTGAATTTACCTTTCTTGATTTAGAAAAAATCTTGAAATGTGTCCTATGTCATAAAAACTAAAAAACTCAACCTTAATCATCTTATTTGACTAATTATTCCACTCATTATTAGTGGGTCTTCAACACTCTCTATCTCTATGACCAAATTAATTTTAAGTATAGAAGTAACCATTAAAATTGGCATACCTCATTACATTTGGTTATCTAATCTAATTTGTCTTCATTCTTCCTATATATTCATTCCTTGACTGATGATTGACCTTTAAGGTCTAATCTTTCTTATTCACATTAGCCTTCACATTCTTTTGAGTTACATGTTTTTGTTCTTCTTTGTATCCAAGACTAGTTCTATCACTCACATGTTTTGGATACTTAGAAGATTATCAAGATAATTTGAGCTCTTTCCAAACCTCAAAAATTACTTCACCTTACTAAATGTCTTGTCTAAATCATCTTTTAATGACTCAATTTCAATCACATAACTTGAGCACTCATCTTCTTTAGCTTTTAGTATTGTAGACATAGTTTCTAATTGACTATTCAGATTATTTACAATACATTAATGATCCTTGGAGTCTTCATTCATTATAGCCTCATACATACTAAAATTATCCTCATAGTCATTCATTTTTGACTTGAAACTCTTTTTCTTCTTCTTCTTAGTATTTAGATCTTCAAGGGCATTCCTCAATTCAAGCTCATAGTCCTCCTTGTCTTCTTCAACATCTATATCACTTCAAGTAGACTGTTCTTGATATGAGACACTTATCTATTATACCATGAAGAGGACTTCATCTTTGATAGGACCATCATCTTCATAACCAAACATATAATCACTGTCTGCACTCTCATATGATGAGTTCCAATCTTCATTAGTGTAAATACTCTTCTTGTCCATGAAATACTTCTTGTTGTTATAATTTTTGAATCCTTTTTTCCTCTTATCAGACCTACATGTATTCTTTCCTTCATCTTGGATTTCGCCATGCTCTTTATAGTCATTATTCTTATGATTATGAGGTAACTTATTGGCAAAGTGTCCTACCTCTCCACAATTAAAGCATTTAAAGGGTAGTTTACCCTTATACTTTGCATGAACCTATTTTTAATTTCCTTGTAAACAAAGATATTAGTTCATCATCATCAATATCATATATTTCATCCTCCTTGAGTTCCATTATTTAATTTATCTTCTTATTTGACTTCATTTTTGTCTTGAATATTGCTTCCTTATTTATTAGTTTTTCCTCATTGACTCTCATCTCATAGGCAGTAAGAATGCCATGTAATTCATCCATCTTTATCTAGGTAAGATCATGACTTTTTTATACAACAGATAATTTTAAATCAAACTTAAGGGAGAGATAACTTAATACCTTTTATACTACGTTAACTTCTTCTTATCTCCAAGACCTCTAATAGTGTTCACAATCTCATCAAATCTCTATAGAAAGAATGCCATAGAATATTATTCCTTCATATTGAGACTCTCAAATTATCTTTAATGAGTTTGAAACCTATCTAATTAGAGCTTTGAATCCACTTCATAAATGATCTAAAATTTGTCCCATATCTCTTTGGAATATTTTCAATGGATGACCTTGGTGTACTCAATTTTTGAAAGACCACAAGTGATGACATTCATTTCCTTGGAATCTCTCTCATACAGCTTCTTATCAGCTACAATAGTTTAAGAATTAAGGAGGGATAAATATCCATCCACAACATATTTCCAAATGTAAAACCATAGTAACATAATGTAGGTTTTCATCCTTTCACTCTAAATATCATAATTGGACCCACTGAACATCAGTGTTTTCTTAGTGGAAAATCTTCCTTGCATTTGATGACTACCCATATTATACCTTAAATCACCTTCAAGTTGTTAAAATTATAAAGAAGGTCTTGCTATGATACCAATTATTAGAGGTATAGTAACTGAGATATGGGGTTGAGTTAGTGATGAAAGATATTCAATCCAATTCTAAATTCTCTAAACCCTTGATCATTTAACACATACAATCATGAATCATAAACATAATTCATAAAAATGAACATGGAAGATAAATCAAGATCAATAACATAACACATGACATATGTGGGAAACCCTCTTGGTAATAAAGACAACTAAACCCTTCAAGATGGACTATAGTCCTATAATGACAAGATACAACATTTAGACCAGTACCAACTAATCAAGGAGCACCCACCCCTTAATTTAGTCAAGCACCCATTTGACCTTTAGCTAGATCCAACTAGCAAGGAGGCTACAAACCCCTAGGTAACCAAGTACCCACTCAAATAATTTGAAAATTAAATTACCTTGAACACCTATTTTTACTCTTTAGCTAATGATGACCTCCTTTTTTTCACTGTTTTGCCTTTACACTCACTCTAGCCTTTACACTCTCTTAATACATCTAAAACCACCTTTTGGATGACTCTACACTTATTCATACAAACTCAAATATAAAAAATCTAAAATATCTATCACAACATTATAAAAATGACCAAATGGTAATACACACATACCTCACACTCCTATGATCTCCAGTTCATTCACTAACCTCTCATAATCTTCATCTTTTCTTTGTTCATACTATACACTCTTTATACTTCACTCATCCTCAATCTAGAAACCTATATGATCACTATTATGACATTATAATTATGACCTATAGGTCATACACACTATCCTCAACCTAATTTTTTCTTTATTCCATCTAATAGGCACACTCACACTTCTCTATCCTTTGCCTCTCAACTCTAAACTCTATATTACACATTGTACCTCTAGAAAGCATCACCTTTGATTTTAATCTTTATAAATCCTTCATGCATATTATATTCTTAGTTGGAAAAAAGACTTACCTTAAACCTCAGGGATTTTATATCATTAATACATACCATAATGCCACTTTCATAGGTCAACCATAGCATCCATGGATCACCCTTAAGAAACTACACCTTTCACTTAGGCTTTAGTATCCCTTATAGGTCTCATGGAGACCTATTCACCTCTTTAGCATTTGACCAAGAAAATTTAGAACACAAGAACACTTAAAAATACCTAGGTTAACTCCACAGGACCCCTAAGACATATTCAATTTATTACATTCATCATTTCTCTCCTCTGTATATGTAAAAATTTACTCAAACATTAGTCTTGTATATAAGAACACTGAATGAACTGACAATAAAATTCTAATCATTTGTTCATACTAAATATGCATTATTAAAACCTCCAAAATTCACACATATTCTCCTTATAAACACTACAACACTCTCTAATAGTTATTTCTTCATGAAACATCAAAACACCATCAAAGCAAACTCAATCATCCTTCCTAGATCACTTTAAGATGATGGTCAAACCCATAGTCAAATTTGGATCTCAATAGATAGAATTGTACACATATTAAAACCTTATAACTATTTTTTTTGGATGAGAATTGGATTTATCTATTACTTTTTTTATACCATCATCAAATTCATCATACATAAAAAGTTATAACTCAAACAATATAGACTAGTTTTTCTTTTGTTAATTTGAAAATTCAAATTCCAATAGTCACTATGTAATGCAAAATATTGAAACACATATCTTCATATCATGCCCTATAGAAATTTGATCAAATATAATCCATTTATCTCTTTGAGAGTATCCTATTCTTTACATTCAAATGTTGGCCATTGATCTTTGATATGTGCTTCCAAGATTATGACACTTGGCATCCCCATATACCTTTTATGGACCCTATTGTCAATCTCCATTAACTCAACACCACTTGGAAGCTATGCATGAATTATATGTAATTTATTATTAGTCTTCTAATTATATTATGCCACTTGACATTACCACATGTAATATTAATATAATTTGACTTATTGACCTCGTGTTTGCCATTAGATCTCCATCTATGATTAAACATGCATGATTAGATCTTCATCTACATGATCACCCATGTGCCATTAATACCTTATCCAATTGAGATCTATTTAGAAAATTTTCAGCCCTATGTTTACCCTCAATAATATATATTTACCAATGATTTAACTTGATAGTCTTTAGCATGTCACAATTTGTTAGAGCAACTTTTGTTAAGTATGGGAAATGCTACAATCTACTTAAAAGGAAAACTTTGCACCTTAATATATTTTACTAGAAACCATATCAAGACCTAAAATTTAAACCACATTATCTAGGAAAAAATATGAACAAACCCATATAACCACTTTATTTTGACACATTCACACACGTAAATTTTAATGTCATCAATCTGCTCACTTAGCCTGATTTACCAAGATAACTAGGAGAAATTAGACATTCATATAATTACTATGATGAAATAATTCAACTTCCAAAAACACTCCAAAAACTCATAATACCACATAGGGTCTATGAAACATGACTACACCATCAATAACACCCATCAACTACTTTACTAGGTTAAATATTGAAGAACATTGAAACACACTTTATCATTTTCATTATAACACACATGACACCTCATCAACATCCTTGGCCACCTTGGAGACATCATTGACAACTATCCAACAATCCTTATAATGTTCAGCCAGTGCTATCAACCCCCAAGTAAATCTAGTGTGTTCATCCATCATAGAACTAATAATCCTACCTAAGCCCATATGAAAAAATTAGACACTCTTGTCAGGTAGTAATATGTTACTAATAATGGCCATGAGCACAATGACCTCTCTATCTAATAGTTATAGTGGTGTTGATCTATTGTTCCCAAAATCTATCACTTGTTTTTGGGACATCATATCAGCTATTCTGGTCCTACAAGCCAAAATTCTCTCTTCTCTTCTCAAAAAATGTTATGAGCACTCAAGTTCTTCAATTATTCAAGCATTTTTTGTCAAGGGACTCATAGGTTCAATGGGTTCAACAACTTCAATAGGTGGATTCTCATAAAGGAACAAGTTCCAAACACTTAGGCATTTCAAGGTTGGTTCAACATTGAGGTTCAACCAAAAGGTCCAGCGATAGGATTTAAACAAAAGATTGAACCATTGAACCCCACATCCAAAGGTTCAAAGGTTTAATGGGTTCAAAGGTTCAATGACATCGGTAGACTTCAAAGAGTTAAGTGCTTCGGCAAGTTTCAACCGCTTAAAAAAGTTCAATGGCTTCAAAGGACTTAAAGAAAAGTAGACTTCAAAGAAGAAAGATTTAACCATTGAACCATTGAACCTTGAACCAAAAGAGGTCAAAGTTTAAAGGTTCAATGAGTTTAATAAAAAAGAAAATAATCCATTGAGTTGAAGATATAGAATGAACCATTGAACTTTGAACCAAAATGGTTCAAGGTTCAAAGTGGTTCAAGTGACTAGTGACCAGTGACGTCCCCATGGATGTCAAATTTAGAAGTCATGAAATAACCATTGATTTTCAAATGTGGCACAAAATCTAAAAAAACTTAGCAACCAGCTAAAGAGCAAGTCAAAAAAGCCTATTGAAGGTAAGAAGATAAATTGAGAGCTCAAATTGCAATAGGAAAGAGGGAAAGCTATAGGAGATACTAAAATATATACAGGGGAGTTATTCTAGTGGGTAGAATAGTCCACCGAGTAGACATCTGAGTGTTCAAACATTAAAAGGCATGACTAGTTTTTCTCCCTTTGAATAAAATCAAGTGGACAGTCGCATACTTATCTAGAAAATAGACCAGATGATCCATGCTAAGGGGAAGAAATTTGAGATGAATTGACATGCCATAGTTAAGGTCGATGCCCTTTCTAGCATGGCCCTTTGACAAAACTAAAAATGCATTCAAGGCATTAAATACATAGCATGGGCCATTCCATGAAACAAAGTGCCTAGTCATTCTTGGCTGCTATATATTGTAATCTCCTATTTTATGCAAAGGAGATCTTTTTGTTATCAAAAGTAAAACTCTACCCAAATTGAAAGGCATTATTGAGACTTTGAGCTCAAATTGTTAATCATATTTCATTATCTGAATGAGAAATCAAGTGACCTTTTAGACTTTGTGCTGGAATATCTTGTGTTGTTGAGGAAATTGTTCTTATTTTTGTTTCTTGAATGCATTCTTGTCCATTTAATAAAATAAGTAGAACTAGTGGAGTAATCAAGAAGGTGTCCTAAAGCCGACTATGGAGAGACTTTGTGCTACCACAATTGTATTTAGCATGTTTGTTTTTCTATTTTTGTGTAAAGTATTTTGGGATGACTTTGTGCCCCCATTGTCCTTCATATATTTCACTCTTTGGTAGTTGAGGTGGAGACTTTGTGCTACACTTCATATTGTTGTGTTACTGTGCCTAGTTACATTTATTTATCAATTACTTCCTAGAAAGAAATTTTTCTATTTACTGAACAACACTTCTACAAGAAGAGAAGTGCCTTCTGCCATTTCATTAAGATTTCTCCTTTGATTTGTGAACATCATCTCTGAGAAAAGAGAGATGGATGGTGTTATCTTACCCTGAGTGTTATTTTCTTTATATATATATATATATATATATATATATATATAGCACCTCATATTTATAGGGAACCTCCCCTTGATGAAAGGAGAGATTTGTCCCCTTTTGATGTGGTAAACCTACACATTTAGCCAACCAATCTCCTTATTCTATGGTTGAAACAACCTATTTTGCCCATCAGTTAGCTGGTGACAAAATATTCACCCAACAATTATTGGTGACTCTGTTGGGGATCATTTTATGCAGTTTGAAGCCTCAAGCTTCAAATTGAAGCAATCCCTATCATTATCCATTTCAACTTTACAATATAATAGCTCGATGGTATACAAGAAACCAGAGATCCAAAGGTGTTGTTGACCCTATTTTTGAGTTGGTGTAGCAAAGCAATTTTGAGTTATTTCTTCCACAACCTCACCTTCAACGAACAAGGAGTCTTCCTCCTACCAACACCAGGTCACCAATACAAGGCAGAGCTCCTTTTTCCTCTACTAGAAAAGCTTTGCCTATATATACCCCACCAAGATTTGTTATCCCCCTTTCCATAATCATATGATGGTGGCTCAAGTCCCCTAGGGTAACTATTTTAGCCTGCTCAATTTAACTCCACCTCTACATGAGATACCATGTAGTTCAAGGAAGAATTTCCAAAAGTTCTTTAGTGATGGGAGAGTTCATCTTAATGAACATATTACAACCTTCAATATATTTTATGATGTAATAGGTGTGGAGGATGAAGACGTAGAAGTCAAACTATTCGTAGAGAAATTACAAGGTACTGCTGCAGACTGGTTCTATCATCTGTAGGCCCATATTGTGACTAATTAAAACACCCTCCAAGCTAAATTTGAAGCCAGATTCAAGCCTATAGAAGATGTGCATGCCTTGCTAGCCCAACTCACATAGATGAAGAAGGAGCCTCATGAGCCTATAAGGGATTTCATAGCTAAGTTTGACAAGTTGAGGAATAAGATTCTCATAATTACTTAGCCAACAACTGAGAATCTCAAATGCTTCTTCATCAACTCTTAGCTTCCTAAAGTGAGTTTTTGGTTGAGATGGGCTGGCCACATAGACCTTGATGTAGCTTAGGATTTGGTCACTGAGGTGGAAGATGATCTCATCTTGGCGAGGAAGATAAGGAGAGATCCTAACAGAGGTAAATCTTCTTCATCCTCTAAATATCCATCTATAGGCACCACTGGTCAAATGGTGCAAAAGTTGGCAAATGAACTGTTAGCCTTGAAAAGATAAATGGCCCAAGGTATATCTATTCCTCTTTATCAGGATATGCCAAGGAGGAAATTTTAGAACTAGTCATATCAAGGCAATGCTGACAAAAATCAAGGGCAACCAAATTGTCTTCCTCCCCTTAAGGGGAAAATTACTATTGAAGTAGCTCCAACCAACTCAATAGTTAGATATCTTGAAATAGAATCTAATTTTTCCTTCTAGCCTAAGTTGAACCTAGAAGATGATTCTTATCCTTTTATAGTAGACTAAGAAGAATCAGTTGGTGACTCCAACATTAGTTTCCTAAATTACTAGGATGAACCTAGAAGTAAAGGTGAAGCATTTGATGGATCATACACTGTATTTACCCAATCCCAGAACCAGTCAACCCAGCAAGTTTATAAGGGAAAATCAAGGGAGTGATCTCAACTAGCAATTTTAATTGCTAAATAGGGGACTACTCTGCCTTTTCAATTAAAGGACCCAGTAATCACTAAAAAAGTAAGTACCCCAAATGTTCCTACACCTTCTACTTTAAATTCATAGATTAGTACCCCCCCTAAAAAATAGAGGGATGAAATACCTTCCCCTATTCTGAATTCATTTTAGACATTTGATATAATCAACCATGTCAAGAAAACCAAAATTGAAATGTCTAAATTTGAATTCCTGCAATCTAACCTGAACTAGTTGGATAAGTTGGTTCATTATGTAAAGAATAAAACCATCCCTATAGGACAAGAAATTTTGAAAGTAAATCCTGGTCCCCCCAAGAACACATCCACCTAGAATAACCTTGTCATTACTCCTCCAACTTCTACTAGGAAAATAGAACCATTTTATGTTTCCCTACTGATAAATGGACACTAGCTGAACAACTGCATAATAGACTTAGGTGCATCTAACAATGTCATACCCACTAATGTGGTAGAATCTCTTGATCTCACATTGACCAAGACATTTGGGAGATGCTTCTCCATGGAAAACAAATGAGTCCCTTTTTTGGGACAAATCAAAGATGCATAGTTTGCATTTGTGGCCTTTCCAAGAAAGAGAATTAAGATGACAGTCCTGGTGGTTGATGTCCCAACCTCTTACGGCATCCTTCTTGGTCAAAATTTATGCAAGGATGTTGGTGGAGAATTGAGCATGGACCTATCTGATGTAAGGATCCCTGTGAAAGTATCATATAAAGGCTGCTTCTTGAGAAGGAGGCAAAAAATATTGTCACCTAAATGTCAGCCCTTGTACCTCAAATTCTATTTGAGTCTTCAAGTAGGGGTAATTATTTTTTGTCTACTGAAGATGTTCTTGTTATAACAGATGAAAGTCTTATAGGTGGCAATCTAAAAATTGATTCAAATAAGACATCAAAAGAATTGGTAGGGCATAGTATAGATGAAAAAGGATCTTCCCTCTCTAATGAAGAAAAATCTAATAGAAGATCAATTTTTGATGATGTTTGGATCCTGGAATTCATTGGCAGCAATTGTTCTACTAGTGCTGGAGCTGGGATTATGTTGATTCTCCTCAAGGAGATATTTTTCCTTCTTCATACAAGTTGTAGTTCAATAACACCAACAACACTAATGATTATGAATCTCTGTTACTCAGGTTGAAGGTTGCTCAAGACAAAGGTGTAAAGCTCCTTCATGCTAAAGGAGATGTTGAGCTGATGGTTTGTCAGGTTAGGAACCCGTGTCAAACCAAGAACAAAATATTGTGTCATTACCATAATCTAGTATGGGACTGTATTGAAAGTTTTGATGCTTCCAATATTTTTATAATGCCTAGAGAGCTTCATAATCATGTAAATTCATTGGTTGTCTCTGCAACCTTCATAGTTCCTCACCCTGATTTTAAAGATAATAGTTACACTATCAAATTGGTCTTTTGACCAAGTGTGCCTAATGAAGCTAACCATTCACAGGTGTTTGATACTGAAAATCAAATCATGTGCTTCACTAGACCAAAAGAGTAACAAGCTATGGTAGTGGACCATACTGCTATGTGCCAAAGTCAAGAAAAGAAACTCTTCACCAAGAGAGAAAGGATTTATGGTTTTTAGATTGGAGACCACATCTTGCCACGGGGAAAGAAGAGAGAACCAAAATGAGTGCACATAAAATGTGATTCCTGGTGGAGAGTTCCATTCGCTCATCACCAATTCTAGGGAGAAAA